>CAUYUJ010016018.1:282635-300070 GCA_963575745.1 Prorocentrum cordatum | reverse complement strand
GACGAGGCTGGAACAGCATCAGCAGCAGCAGGAGGGAGGCCCGCGGCACGCCGCGGGGCGCCCAGGCTCCGTGGCCGCGGCGGTGGCCAACGGCCGGCGGTTGCCCGGCATGAGGGGGGCAGCTGCGCTGGTGCGTCGAGAAAAACGTTGCCGGGACCGCCTGCGCGGCTCGCGGCGTCTTGAGACTTGTTTGTCAGGGTGTGGCGATAACTCAGAGGAGGGCCAATTGAGACGTTTGTAGTTGGCCTTCGGGAGGGCACCCCTCGTCGCCACGGCTGGATGCAGCGCGGTAAGCATGGTGGGCCGAAGGGTCCGGGGAGCGATTTTGAATTCGCAGTGTCTCAAGCTGTCCTGCTCGAAGACCAAGTCATCTGGCCGTGGTAATCTGAGCTTGTCGGTTTCGCAAGTCCGAAGTAGGTACGCGCGCGGGCATACGTCTGGTGCCCAGAGCGGAAAGGTTACGTGGGTTATCCGCCGGCACCTCCTTCCCCCCTTTCCACAGGATAACTTGTTTATCGCCGGGGAAAATCTCTTTCGGGCTTTTGTCTCGGCGGCTGCAGCAGGTGCGGACAGCCCAGGAGCGATGCTATCCCCGATGGCCCCAGTCATCGCTGAGAAGTGGAGGGGGGGCACTACGCGTATCCAGGGGCAACGATTGCTCATGTCTTGGACCATGCTCCTGGGCGAGTGCGTGCTATTCTCGGCCGTGGGCTATCCACCCATTGGGCCTCCGCCGACGCTCCTCGAACCTGCTCGCAGGTTTTCGGAGATCTTCCAGCACGTGCTCCGAAGAAGAAGCAACGATATGGCATAAACATAAACTTTCGACGTTCCGCGCGGATCTTTTGGATCGGCGCTGGGCCCCCCCGCGCGCCAGGGAGTGTTGACCAGCGTCGATCCATGAAATCCGTGCGGATCTTCAACAGTGTATGTGTATGCAGCTTGTTTCTTCTAGTGCGGGCTTTTTCGGGCGTTTCTAACAATTCTCGGATATTCTCGGAGGGTTCCAGCATGTGTCGGGCGACGAGACCCTTCACATAAACCGATCCTGGCCAGACCCGTGCCTCTCTGGCTAAGCCAGGAAGGCGAATGAACCTATCCTGAGCCCTTCTGATGTGCGGGACGTCTCAAACGTTTCAACCAGTTTTCTCACGTCCTTGGTCATCCTCGGACGGGTCGGCGGAGCTCTCGGACGTTGTTCGACGGTGTTCGGAGGCTCCTGGGTGGTGTTTCAGGGCTTCTGGAAATTCAGTGCGTCTCTAGAGGAGGGAGTATGGAGGCTGGAGGGATGATAGAGGAAGACGAGGAGGGATGAGGTAGAATGGAGGGGGAGGAGGAGGATCAGGAGGCGGAGGATGAGGAGGTGGAGGTGGCGGTGGAGGAGGACGGGTGCCGGGGTGCCCGGGTGCCCGGGTGCCCGGGTGCCCGGGTGCCCAGGTGCCCAGGTGCCCGGGTGCTCGGGTGCCCGGTAGCCTTATAGCCCTATAGTTTTATAGCAGGATAGCCTCATAACCCTAGAGCCCTATAGCCCTAAAGCCGTGATAGTTAGCTGTATTAGCCCTATAGCCCTAATGCCCTAATAACCCTATAGCCTTATAGCCCTATAGCCCTATAGGCCTGTAGCCATATAGCCATATAGCCATATAGCCCTACAGTCCTTTAGTCCTATAGCCCTATAGCTCATAGCCCTATAGCCCCATAGCCCTATAGCCCCATAGCCCTATAGCCCTATAGCCCCATAGCGTTAGAGCCCTATAGCCCCATAGCCCTAGAGCCCCAAACAAAAATCGAATTGGGATTTTCTCTGGTATCATAATTTCTATTATTCGCCTCCTGTAGCTCGTGAGTGCGGTTGGGACAAAACACCAACGGGCGCCATGAGTTTCGTTAACTCCTCATCTGCTCCCAATCACGAAGCAGTCGTTGGTTGTAGGAAATCACGCCACGGCAATTCCGGGGGTCGTGCGACTATTTTTGAGAACCCTTGTTGGTGTGGGGTCTCTGGATTCCACTAACGTAGCCGCCGCGCCTGGGCAAAGCGCGGATGCAAATGAGGGTTCGGGGGAGGGTGACTTCGTCGATATTGACGTACCTCCCGAATTAGACCCGGGAGATGCTGAGGTTGAGGTGCCGGTCTTTGCGACGGAACGACTCGAACAGAGCGCTGCTTCCCTCTCGCACTTGCTAACTCACACTCTTAAGAATCTTGTTAGTTCGGTGTGCAACTGGGCCACGGCCATGCGGCGCCAACAAAGGAAAACGCAAAATAAAGGGCTGAGGGTACCACGACCATGCGCGAATCCCACAACATTCGGACACCTGACCACCGTGGATCACTGGCTTGCGATGGATGACCTATCGCGGGGGCTCCACGACGAGACCGCGTGTGTGACTTTTCGCGACCGGGCAACAGATTTCATAGCAGTGCGGGGTGTACGCGACAAATCAGCGATTCACGTATGCAATTTCGATTAATTTCGAAGCCCCAGGATAAAACAGTTATAATGCTGCTATACTGACGGTGCTAGGGAACTTGCAAGGGCGCGCGTCGAACTTAAGATTGCACGCGGCCCTACCATCCCTGGTAACAAGAAGCTTATGGCTGTCGCTGAACAATCCAATGGAATTGTTCAGATGGGGACTCGCGCGCTGCTCATGCAAGCGGGCCTTCCCCCACCTTTCTGGACGTATGCTGTCCGATATTCCGTCTTTGCTACAGCGCGAGGGTACTTGAAAACGGTGAGTCAGCGTGGAAGCGCAGATTCGGACATGAGTTTACCGCCCCGCTTTCTCCGTTTGATTCCCTCGTTCGATTCATGCCCCCCACCAGAATCTAGATTTCGGATCGCCAAAACAGGTGGAACTATGGCTGCCGGGAATTACCCCGGCTATGTACACAAAGCGGGGGGCATGGTCTGAATGTGGAGAATGGGCGGAAACCAGCTGGCACGCGCCCGATCATCGAGAAGTCAGACCAAGTTTAGCGATATTTGGGACGGTACTGCAGCGGACCAAGAACCTAAATTCTCGATGCGTGAAGCATCTGCGATTGTACAGACTTCGTCAAACACGTATTTATTCCTCCTAGTGGTGCTTCTGACGGCCCAGCCGGTCAGGGAACCAGATTAGGATCGCGAGCGACGCAGTCGTTCGGTGCAGGGGATCCTAGTACATCAAAACCACCGCCTCTGGCACGAGGCGAGGCCGCACCGCGGCCTCAAGAGGAGGATGGCTCCGACGACGATGGTCCGGGGGGAATTATTGTGGACGACGTGCCCGTGGTGCCTGATGGTGGGCCCCCCCAGCGCGATGCTAGACCCGACGATGAAACAAGACAAATGCTCGGTCTTGCCATCCGGAGTACAGGCTGGATCGCCAGTCTAATTTCTCGGTGGCGCGGCCGCGGTCGAGAGTGCCCGGGCCAGGGCAACTTCTCACCCGAACTACGCAGAATTCAGACACTATGGAATATTACGAAGATCGACGCACTGTTGTGGGCCTTAGCAAGGGTGAACAGACGGGAAAACTGCCATTAGAAGGCAGAAGGACAATTCGCAGCATTAGAGTTGTTTTGTGATGCGTTCCTGACTATGTGCCCGCGACGCGAGTCTGGGTCACAGACCCAGACCCACGTTGGGAGCACAATGGTTCAGGAATTGCCCATTTCCACCAATCCGGGAATTCGCCCAAGTCGATGGTTCAACACGAGCCATGCAGAACGGAGAAAAGCGGTGGAGCAATTCCGACTCGAGAAAAGAGGATTCTTCGGAGTCGTTGACTTGGGACCAGATATGGCCTTCCTTCGCGATATTGGCATCGACGCAGTCGATCTCCAGAACGCGCGACGCAGCAACGCAGAAACTGAGTCTCCAGAGGGCAACGTTCATCCCATCGCTGAAACCCGCCGACGAAAGAAAAGCGATGCGGTTGTGCCCGAGGAAACTGACGTAGACTGGCGCGCCCTCCTGCGTCCCGTGGGGGCGGCAGCGGAACGCTCCACTGATGCTGGCTCTGGGAGTGGCCAGGGTGCCTCCGATGGCGATGAAGTATGGTGGAAACAGACTTGGCATGGTGGGACCATTCTCCGAGATGGGTTCCCCCTGACACAGTCGGAGAGGACGTCGCGTTCCCGCGATCTTCCAGGCCCGACGGAGACAGCCTGACCGCGAGTCTGGCGGCCGCCGCTTCGCGATGTAGCGTTCCCGGCGCGCCGTTGCAGTCGCCTGAGTCATTTCCCCCGCCGCATCGTGAGACAGAAGGTTCGATGCAATATCTGTACAATCCGTTCACCGATGCTATTCGGATTGTAGAGAAGACGCCTGACTTGCCAGCTGTGCTTCAACCGCAGCGGAGTATCGCGGCCGCATCGCGACCCGTGTCTCAGGCCGAAGCTGCGGTGAACCAGGATGCCCGCAAAGCATTGAGAACCGCATGTGTCGATTAAGAAGCATCGGTGCTTGAAATGAGTTGGGCGCGATGGAATACAGTGAGGTTGTTCGGCAGCGACAATGCCAAGCGACCCGCTTTGGACGCCTACTTGCTTTTTTTTTCTGTCGAAAAGAACTCCGAACTCCCGATCGGGAACAGAGGCCGCAAGTATAGGGGTCGCGTTGTCTTTGATGGGTCCGACGTTAGAAATCAGATTAGAGAAGTATCTCTGTTGCTGGGGCTTCCGAGCAGCCCGGCCACCGTGCAGGCCAGCAAGGTGGCATATACTTACGGCCTATCCGAGGGGAATGACATTCGACAGGCGGATACCAAACATGCTCGCACTCAGTCCAAGTTAGGGGGGACTCCAGCATGGATTCTCCCCCCAAGAGATGAGTGGCCGTCCGCTTCGAGAGACATGCGGAATCCTGAATGTCCTCGGATCTTCTCACTCTACGGGCGCCCTGGCTCTGGTGGATATGGGGAATAGCATTGTGAGGGAAACGTGGGTTCCAAGGGAATCATTTAATGCACTCCTTGGCGTAGTTGCTATTTTCCTATTGGATTACGTTTGTCCCTTACTGTTCCTGCCGACGAGTTCAAATTGTCTGGGCCAAAAGAGAACCTTGAAAAGGGTTGGCGCCTCTTGCAGGAGGCCTCCGAAGGTTGCCCTAAGGGCATTTGGATCGACCCACCAGCTAACGTAGGGCGATATCAGGGCTGTGAACGTCATCTGTCCACGTAATGTGTTGCGTGGCAAGGTGGGCTGCCGGCCGTTCTTGATCCCCCACCGCCGAAGATGAAAAAAGGTGAAGAGAACGCCCGCCTCTGGTCATGCGGTGGAGAGCGATGACGAGGAATCGAGGGGTGACTCAGCGGCGCAGCTGACTGAGCCATACCAACCTAGACAGCCGAAAATGGTCAGAGCCATTGAGTACGATGCGACTGAGTTCTTTGAATCTTGTGTCGTATTCTACGCGCTATTGACCGATGCCGACCATGCTACATGCCCTGCTGCTGGTGCCCTTTTTGGCCCCGGGCCGATTGATTTTGAGGATGGACAAGGAGGTCCACGGGGGGAAAGCACCCCCCTGCAGAGGAGGCCATCGCAGCCACGCTCGGGGTTCAAAAATTTACACAGGTTCCCGAGACAAGCCAGTCGGGGTTGCCGGCTTAGCCGCGGAGACCGGTCCAGATGACCCTGGAGCACCGACGCAGTTGGGTTCTTCAGCCTATCGCTGCAAAAGTTCATGCAGATTTTATATGGTGCTAGGATGGCTCAATATGATTTAGTGCGTGCGGTTTGCCACGCAGCCAGCTGCATCGCGAAATGCGCTGAACGACAGGACATGGGTTTTTTTTTCGCTTGATATGTTATATCAAGTCAACGACCCTGTATAACATGACGTCGTGGGTAGGCGATAACATGGAGGATGTCTCGATCCGACAGTGCTCCGATGCAGACCTTGCTAGTCACTTACGAACGCATCGCAGTGCGAGTGCAAGTCATCCGGTGATTTGGGCACCATGCACGCGAGCTAACCAGAGTGTAGCTTCTCGTCGTTAAACTTGCGTCTCTCATAGCACGCTGGAGGCATAATCTGTCGCGGCAGATCTGGCCTCGCGCACTGAGTTACTGCCGGCCCTGCCGTTGCGGGAAATTCTGCTACAACGAGAGGTAAAATGCACAGTTATGGAAGATAGCCAAGCAGTGTGCAAGGTGATAAAGGCGGGAGGGTCGATGACATTGATGCACCTTCTGCGAGCCCGCCGCATAGATGCCGCCGCCATTTCTGAGCAGTTTACCCGTGGAGTCGTTATTTTACAGCATGAACGTATTCGAAACGAACCGCCGATATCGGTGCAAAACAAACGTTTCACTGATCTTCACGCATGGGTCAAGGTTCTTTACCTTGTTAACATCGTGGCCCTTGATTTGGAAGGTCAACCCGTACCGGGACCATCTAACATCGATGTTCACTGACGGACTTCCCCTGCCCGGGGGGCGTCTCAAGCCGCGGGTAGGTCTGAAGGCCGCGGCGCGTCGAGGGGGTGTGGTGCAGAGCAAGGAGATGCATGAGAAGACGAAAGCCGACGAAGGAATGCCAGTGATTGACGTCCCGATAAGACACAAAGACGTGGCCAACATATCAGCCACCGCAACACACGGCAAAGCCGCATCTGATGAGGCACAGGCTCATGCGCACCCTTTGCCGGCACCTGACTCTGCGGTAACCATCGAAGAAGGAGCTGGTGAGGCACCCGGCAAAGCCAGGTGCTGACGGCCAAAGACTTTCCGAGGATGACAGAGATGGTTTCAGGAAAAGCTACTATCAGCGAAGATCGAGAGAATATGAAGAAATGATGGCTATGTTTGAGATAGTTGACAGTGAATCTGACGCTTCAGATGTACCTGTGCACTCTCCTGAGGAAGGTGACTGCAGCGACATTGCCGATGCGGCTGCAGCAAAGTCGAACGAGATTGAACGGATGCCTTTTGATAGCCTTACCTGCGAAGGGACCAGCAATCGACAGAAACAGATGGAACGTGTAACTAATGACGCTTGGATATTCCTGAGGACCAAATAGCAAGATAGGTAATCCAAGGAACTTCGTTGATAACTCAGGTAGGGTAATACGATACACCGAAAGCGAGGATATGAGGACTGAAGAAGGCAACAACAAAGCACTCACGGATATCGGAGAGTTTAGGGGAATGCATATTCCGCTTGGGGTTCGATCCCGTGCGCTGGAGGTTCTCCCGGGCAATCTGTTAACGAAGCTTACTATTTCCATAAAGGCGATCATAGATCTTCGAAGACCCCGAGGCATTCGAACCGATTTTCGATATCTCTTTTGGAATTTCAGAGAGATTTCACGCGCTGTTGTTGATGCGGAGGGTATAGTTTGCATTGAGTGGCCCAGCCAGTGTCAGCATTGGAGGGGCCCTCAATTGAACGCATTTGTGAGAGAGACAGGGTTGCATGAAACAGTGTTGCACGGATGTGCGAATGGATTGAAGGATAGAAAAGGGAATTACATGGGGAAGCCGTAGGCCATTGCTTCAACGCCCAGCATTGTTACCAACGGCCCGGAGCGGAAGTGCGACGGCGCGCGTGCACATGTGGAGGCTTGCCGAAGATTGCGCGGGCGATTTTGCGAAGCAGATTCATGTTGTTCTTGCGCGCGTTGCATCGCGCTCTTCCCTCCGCCTTCCCCTTCTCATCGTGATGTATGCGCCGCTGCCAGTTTCACTCGCGAGCAGGGGTGGGGCCGCCATCGGCCGCGCCCCCCTTAGCGGAGCCGCCGCGTAGCCGCAGCCGCTCCCCCCTCGCGGGCCGCGGGCGCCAGTCTGTAGCCTTCCGGCCACTTCCCGCTCGCGACGACGGACTCTTGCTCTCTCAGCGGTGCTGCCGCTCGAGATGAATATGAAGGACAGGTGGTTCTCTCTGTGCAAGGCAATGGGGGGCAGATACCTCGCGGGGATCACCTGGGCACCGTCCAAGGTGAACCCCGCGGAGGACAAGGAATCGCCCGAGTAACAGGCAGAGGAACGGATTACGGCGCAGCCGAGGGAATGCTACGAGGATGTAGATTGCTCGGATCATTGTTGCAGGGCTTGCCGGGACAGCTATGATAGATGCGACAATGATGATATTTTTGCCCGTGGCGACGAGTGCCTCAAATGCGATTTCTTCACAAACGACCCGACCAATATTGCAAAAGGGGTTGCCGAGAAGTTGGAGATCTTTAGTTCCCGAACGGCAAAGCCGCTAGGGAAGCTCAAAGTACCGGTTATGTGCACTTCGGAGCACTGCCCGAAGGTTTTGGACGCTACAGAGGTGATCGTCGCGGATCATTCAGATAGCGAGCCGAAGGCGATGATTCTTCCCAAGGCAAGGGGCCATTATCAAAGAGTGGGCCGGTGTTGAACTAAAACTCACGTACCATTCATAAAGAGAGGATGATGACAAAGAGTTTCTTTGTGGCGAAATGGTCTCGCAAATGCCTCGCGGACGGTGGATGCAGCGGGGTGCGATGACCCGGAATGACTGCGCGTATTCTCGGACGGATGATGTTGCGATTGCACTTAATGAAGAGTTCAAGTCAGCCAATTAATCAGCAATTCAGCGATTGTGCAATAAAGTGTCTGTTGGTCCATTGACCGTTTTCTGGGCAACGTGCGAGCAGGACTCGCGGCGTAGTTTCAGAAGCAATTTTGATGGTCCGCCTCCAGACTTGGCGAATATCAAGGAATGGCAGTGTTTTCAGTCGCGCGTTGCACCGCGCTGAGGTGTAGGTTCTTCACTGGGCCTCCAGGAGGCCCAACGTGCAAATCTGTGCGTTTCTCTGATCATGGAGAAATAATTGGACCAGTTCTTGGGACTGCTCAGCGTGCCTACATGGCAGGGGCAGGATATTTTGTCACCATCAAACCATCGACAGACGCACTGATCAAGTTGTCTTCATGAGCGTGTGGTCATTATCCAAGAACCGGCCTTTGCACAGTCCGGCTGTTGATCGATTGGGGGCCCATTTTGCACTCCCAGTAGTCGCGTGAGAGCCCAGACTGAAATGCGGTCACACAAGCGCTGACCAGGGAGGCTCTAAGTAAACGGTATGATAGGAACGAGGAGCAGGAATAACACCATGCCAAGAGAGCTAAACTTCGCTCAGCGACACAGTCGCCCGCGCCAGGAGAGCTGCTCCCGGGGGAAGACGGTGTTTTGACTCAACGGGCTAACTCCCCACTGAAGCGGATGGGCGACGATGAAGGACAGAGGCCCATCAAAGTGGCCAAAACTAAGACGCCCATGCAAGCTGATGGGGAAGTGATCCCTCTGAACATTCCGATTCCAGATGAGCCCGTTGACGCGCCGTGGGGGGGGGGGGGGGGGGTCCTCGAGTTCTGGCGCTGCAGGTGGCGCCCCGAGCGGAAGTGGTGTTTTTATTTTTCCCGCCGCCGGCGCAGCCGGGGGTTGGGGGGCGCGGTCAGGTTCAGGGTCCAGTGGCGGAAACGACGGACATAACCCTAAGGCGCCAAACGGGGGTGGGAGCGGAGGCCGATTTCCTGATCCGGGCCCGCCTGGGCCTCCTCGTTCGGATGGAATAGGGGGTGGGTCCGATCCGCCCTACCTGGCCCGTGGTATCTGGAATGTGCTGCAGCACATGGAGCAAACAGGGGCCAGCGCAGCCGTGCCCCTGAACGACGGCGAAGTACCGGATGAATGGGCTCCATGCATTAAAGAGATCGTCGCGCTGTGCGCTGACGTAGTCGACCCTTCCCTTCACATTTCGTTGGCATGGCTTTATAAACAGGACATGCGTCAGGCCCTTGCACACTTGGCAGAGGTGCATGGCCATGGGTGGATTCCCTGCAGTGGTGAGGACCTGGCCCCCATGGTACGGGCCGGCTGACCCCCGCGGGATTTCTTCCGGCCTTTGGCACAAACATATACCAAATGATATAAATTTGGGTGTTGTCATGCATGTCAACGATTCACAAGATAGGAGGCTTGTTTGTTCCGCGAGCCTTCAATGGTTCATGCGGAATAGTTTTCAGGGGACGGATGCATATATTAAATGCGGAGTATGTGGCCCATCGCTCCTGTAGCGCATGATGAAACAGGATTTGTACAATAGTCAGGCTTCCAAACACATGGGAAGTTTTGTCCCGGGCCAGCGCGCGCCGACTCAATGCGTATCTTGGGCCATGAACGACATTCCCGATGGGAACAATTTCAACGTCATAGGGCCGCCCGGAACGGAGAAGAAGAATTCTGAGCCCCAAATGCTAATTGCAGTGCTTGGCCCATTCTTTGAAACAGCCCAGAGAATGATCGATGAGGCTGTAAAACGTTCCAAGACGGGAGCCATGCAGATATTTTTACGTCGGTGGAGATCATAGGCGTTGGCAATCGGAGAGTGGTGCATTCAAAATGCACGCCGCATGGGATGACATTGCCACCTTACTGCGGGCGCGCATGAATCAGCGCATTGAACGATACAAGGCTGCAGGAAAACAGCCTAGCATAATGAGTTTGGATGGTGCATGTTTGCATCGAGACTTGCGTCGCACCCCGCGCGATGCATACCATTTTTAATATACATGAACCGTAGAAATTGGACAGAGACGGTGCAATGGTCGGGGTTCAAGGGGGTGAAAATGGCTGATCGTATGATGAAAACAGCACGGCATGCGGCTTGGTTTCTCTGTCAACCCTCTGGCGGCTCAGCCGCCCAGGGGTGGGTCTGCGAAAACGAGCTGCGAGCAGACGGGTTTGCGATGATGGAAGCTACCTATGCGGAGCACGTCTCATATTGGACAAACTTATGTCCTACCGAGAACGGCACTCCGATTTTGATACTGGGGACGCTCCTTTTCTCCCAACCACTCAAGACATGTCCTGTCAATGCGACTGGGGCAGGACGGGGGGCGCGGCATTCTTTGTTGTCGCAAGAGTGGAAATATTTTATTGCGAACGGGAATGGATGCGATAAATATTTACATTGGAGTGCGTCTCATTTCTTTCTGACGAGGAGCTTGCCTTGCAACCCTGTCGTGCCCCCTAGGTTTCTCGTTGATCAGTTTGCGCAACAAACAATGGATGCCCGGGATAAATCTCGACCGCTGTTTCGGCCCCCCGCCCAGTCTGCCAGACGGACAGCGTGGCGAACCTCGGGGGCGCAGCCCGTGACGAGGCAAGATAACCAATAGGAGGTCAGCCCCGCTTGAGCGGTTTCGACTTCTAGCCGTGCCGGAAAAGCCGCGGACAGTTCGAGCGATGCAGCGAACCTGTTGGACTCGGCACAGCCAAGGGTTCAACCAAACATCGAGCGCGCTCGGTGGGGCCCGCTAGAGTATCAACCGCTGTTTCCCCCGCGGTACATTGTGAGAAAGCAATGGCAGAGAAGTGCCCTGGGCGCAAATCGACGGGCCTGGGTGGGGACACAAAGAAGAAATATCCTCTTCTCGGGTCCGATGGTGTTCGAAGATGGCCTGTCAACTTGCCTCATCTGTCGACAGTTGGAGCGACTGGAGCTGATGGAGGGTCTCCTGGAATCATCTCCCCGAAGCCCTTGAATGCTGCAGAGTTGGCGACGCGCCTCAACAGCAAGGACAATTTGTGGCCAGGAGAAGACTTTGACGAGCTATTGCAAAAGATAAGGAGTAGTGAAGCATTCGTGCGTAGCAAAGCTTACGATCGGTCGTGTGTTGCATCGAACGGTGACGCGTGGTTGGCGGATCAATTGATCCAACACAGTGCGAAACGACCGGTTCTGTCTGCAGAATATGTGATCCCAAATCGGGCAAACTTCTTCATTGCGCGACGTGGCCGCATGGTGTCCGGGGAACCGAGGGCGATGATTGACCGCGTCGTGCGGGGAAAACCAGCAGCTATAGAATGTGCAGGGAAGGGGCAGTGTGTCCAAATTGACGTTGCCTCTTACAGTAAAAGAGGATATACTGACAGAGTTGATTTCGGGGAACAAGTGGACTAGGCAGTCCCACGGAACATCCGTTGGGACGCTCCATTCAATTCTCGAAGATACCAGATCTTTCCTTCCGACCCAGAGTACGGGGGAGACGTGAAGAAAGCGAACGTCGGAATATATAATTTTGCATGTCCAGAAGATGACCTTTCGACCCACTTGCGGTGCACAATGGCGGAAGAGACCGTCCACGATGGATATTGGAACTCTGCGGAAATCATATTCTGGAGTTGTCCTACATCCGTTGCTGGTGATGGTGGTCCGACACAACAATGCGCCAAGAACACCTTTCAAGTGGTAGTGACAGAGGTGCGTATTATCATTGGCACCCTGCTGCGTATCATGCGCATGGGGGCGGCGCTTGGTTAGTATTGCGACATTTGTTGGAATGGGGCGAAGCTGCCGACAAAGATTTCAATGTCGAACGATTGAGGCGCAAAGAGAGAACTGAATTGACAGAGAAAGTTTGGCATGGCAGGAAATGCCTCACCGCACCTCGAGTATGATCCTTCGACGGAGAATGTATGGGACTACTCGGAGAGCAGAGGTCGCAAACTCGCTTTCGAACGCTCGTTCTTGGACGCAGCAAATGGGGATGGGAAGCGTCCGGCTCCTGACCGAGAAGAGGTCATGGCCAAGCCGCCGGCAAAGCCGGCAGGCTGGTCCGCCTCGGGTGCAGCCAAGCCACCGCCGCGCTTTGGTGATCCTGAGGAAGCGAAACCTCCGCCTCCCAAAACAGCCAGAACCCCTGTGCCGCCGACGCCTGCAGGTCAGGGGGGCATGGCGGCTGATGGGTCAGATAACGACTCTCAGGCAGGGGGCCTGTCTCCTACGGCGCCGCCGCCAGGTGACAGGAACCCTGGGGAACCATTATCAGACAATGCGTCGGAGCCGCTTCCGCCCCCTCCTGGGCCCGCTCCGAAGTCGCTGGCCAGGCCAAGTGAATCCGATCAGACGCCGAAGAGAGAGGCGAAAGCGCCGCCACCAGGCATTCGACGCCGCGGATGGAGGCCTTCTTCGAGAGGCGACCCGTCCACGGCGACGGCTGGCGCATCGGGCGCTGGAGTCTCGGAGGGTTTGACTGTACCTCCAACGCCTCCTCCACGGAATCCTCCGCGTTTCGATCTCCAACATGGTTTAAAAAGGCACCTGGTTCTCCAGCAGAGGCGCGACAAGGGCAGCCCAGCGAAGCCAGAGCTAGCCAGAAGACTATTGGGGTAAGTGCCCCAGAGGGACCTAGAACTTTTGTGCTTGACTTGCCATGCCCCCCCCCTGCGGATGCGACAGTGCACGACCTGCGGGCCTCCCGACCTGATGGGCCTGGTGGGGGTGGCGGAGAAGGGGCAAAGTGCAATTTCGATTTTTTGTTGCCTCCAAATGATCTCCCCGATGGTGATCCTGTGTCAGTGGTTGTTCAATTGGTCAGAGATCTTTTGCCCATACATTTTGGGCCTCAATCGAGCCGATCACATGTGTCACTGCGCAATTAGCTGATAATGTTCTGGCAAGCTCGCCCCGGCGGGCGTCAGCTTGACACTGTTAGGGGGCTCGATGTTGAAGAGGCGACCTTTTTGAGGGATGACGTGATAGCCTGGGCACTTCGCTATCTGAAGCAAGCAGCTGAGAAGAGGAACGAACCCTCTGAGCAATCGTTGCCTTGCGAAATTGGGCCTACTGTCTACGCAACTTCCTTCAGATCCGCTGTTCGCAGTATATTTCCACAGGAGAAGTCCCAAATGCCCGAATGATTGTTGAGCCTATGGCGTTGACCGGTACAACCGGGGACAACGAACGGTCCGCCGCAGCGAAAACAAATGGGGAATAGTGACGCGCGACCCACAGAACCGCAGGACAGTCGACTAAGGACCCCTATGCTGGGGAGAAGTCTTACCTGCTCATCGCGGAAGACGTGGGCGCTGATAACAGTCCAGGAGTCACGAGCTTGTTTATGCGCGTGACTCTTCCGCCGACGCCCGATCATGAACATCTCCGTGCAGCAGCGGGGGGATACTCGTGATGGAACGAGCGATGAAATCCGCAAGCAGGTCACTGAAGCCCACGGGGCTGGGCCAGTGCCCCCGCGCATCACAGCTGTTTGTGGGCGCGCCTGTAATGCGATAAAATGAGAATGCGCGCATGGTAGATGACCCCGCATTTGCGCTGCTTGGGGAGCTAGAGGTAGAAAGATTTGAGCAAGCGCTCAGTTTTTTGAAGCAGAGTTTGACTCGGGTGACAGACCAGATTCCGTTCCCCAGGAGGCCTACAATGCACTTGTTCCCCTAGTGCCGCCGAATGACGCTACCGGCGCAGCCGAGGAAGCGGAGGCAAGGCCGTTGAAGCATGGCCAACGGCCAGCCATGCTGGGAAGCTCGGAACTCTGGAGAAAGCGCAGCCACCGAACGCTCTCCCAAGCGCAAATCATAGGCGAGTGCGCGGTGTACATGGCGAGACATTGCGCCGAGTGCGCCCGATCATCGGGCGGGTGAGTGTATGTAGGCGACCTCATTCAGAAGATGACGAACGACGGGTGTAACTCACTCCGCTACTGCCCTCGCAATGCACGGCCTGACATCGCTGTCGCCAGGAGAGATTGATGTTCTAGGCGTCTGGGCCTATGACATTGAGATCCTTGAACAAACGCATCTAATTGAGTAGTGGCGGTCCTTACTGAACCCAGATGCCTCACGCGACACGGTCGTTGATGAGGAACACGGGGGCCTAGTCATCACCATCGATAGGGGTGAACGGGCTGCTGAGCCCATGCCATTTCTCTTTCGTGCATGTCAGGGACACTCTTGTTTCGCTCACAGCATCGGGCGCATGTATGCTCCTTGCGAGTTTGGGATGACACGGTGCCGCTGGCATCTGCTGCATGTTACATGCTGAGAAGGGAAGGGAGAAGGGGTCATTGAGTTCCCGAGCAAGCTTAGCAGCTTGTGTAAAGCACCTGACTACGAACTTCTCAGACTGATACCGACGAGGCGCGATTTCCCGACGGAATATGCTGAGCACGTCCCTCACTAGCTCAGCCAGCGGAAGGATGGCGAGGCTCCACCCGCCAGGGTATATCAGGCTGAGGGCAATGCCCCTGCCGGCGGTGGACCCCCCAATCCGGGTACTTGGCCTCGATCAATCACCCCGTCTTTCTGGGGTGCTGATGTGGCGCGCAATGAGAATTGGCAATGCGTTGTTGTCTTTAATGGACGGGTAGTGGCTCGCCCTAAGTATCGAATCTGTCGTGGTGGAACTCGTGTGGCCACGGGGCAAGCACGTTTCAATGGTATTTCGCGTATTGCACAACTGCAAGTGGTTGAACAGGTTGGCAGAACCACCGTGCCACAGGTGATGTGGGCCTTGATATTTTCAGAAGAGTGGTCTGCGTGGGAGGTTACTTTCTCGTCTGATACAATCAGAACGTGGGTCTTCTCCGATGAACAGGGGGTCGATGTAGAACGAAGCGCTCTGTCCGAAGAAGAAAAGGCCTCAATCGTGCGGAAAATGGACTGACGATGGGAGGTGCATTTGCGCTCAATACCATGCCGTGAGGGCTAGTTTTGGATGCTGTTTGCATGGCCTTACCCCTGCCAGGTACCAAGAAAAACGTCAGAGCGAAGTACTCACAATCGCCTAGGAAATGCATGGAGCGCTGCATGGACGAGACTAGAACTGAAAACAAATCTTGATGACACCCCGAGAGGAGAGAATACATCCAACATGATTTCTAACAGGCTAAGAGCCATGAGCAAGAGCTCCGCTGATGCTTCGGACAATTTTTCAGCAAGGCCGAACAGCATCAGCGCAAATGAGTTAATCGTGAACATTTGCGCTTAAAGAATGCTTCGGCTGGTGGTGCATTCATGAATTCGCAGCCAGGGGTCGTTTCTTTTTGGCGACCTGACAGCGTCTCGGCACAGCCGCCGGCGCGTCGCGAGCCATATTTTCAATATCTTGAACCCCTCAAGCTCAGATTCATCGACTGCTCAGATTCATTGACTGGCTAGAGCACAAGCATGGGGGTGCTCACCCCGCGGCTGCTCAATGGTGGCCATTGATTTGGACGCCAGATCTGGACCAATATGCTTGCCCTATGAGATGCTCTGCGCTTGTTGTTTTCGAGTGGGAACATGTTAGTGCAGACCAAGCTCGACCGGAGACGGGCTGGGACCAGTGGGAGCGAGAAATGGAGGACAGAGGATGTGTCATTCCCTCCGTTCGAGTGTTGACGGATATTTTGGGGGCAGCGGACCGATCATCTGCATCGACCCAGGTGGGGCGTAGATTTCCGAGTCGTTGCTGAACTATATCATCGGCCAAGCCGCAGTGATGAAGTAGTCTCGGAACGTGAAGAGAAGGCTGCGATGTCGGATGACATATGCAATGCCCATTACGCACAGCGACATCCATTGCCTATTCCGAATAGATCGATGCCTTTTTGGCTTGACTTGGTTTCTATGTATGTCTGTATGTGCGGTCATAACTACAGCGATGAAATTTTCGATAAGCCAGCTATTTTCCAAATTGCAACGCAATTTGTCCTTGCAGATTTATTGCTTGCTCCACAATGAAAGCCCGTTGGACACCGACATCATCCATGACGTGCCGCTGGGGCTACCCGAGCTTGTTGATCGCATATGGAACCAACCGATTGATCGCGCCCCCACCAATGGAAGATGGGGGCGCTTTCTGTTAGCTGTACGAGAAGTCATTGTTTTATTCGTGTCCGCGGGAATCAATGTTGCGTTTCCGGGGTGCGAGGTAAAGCGCAATCCGCAGTCCACCCCAGTTTTACAAGTTGCTTATGCTGTGGATTGTTGGATCCGAACTGCTGTAGAGAGTTGATTTGCCTCGTCGTTGGATCAGCGGATCAGGAAATGAAGTACCCGAGACCGCGCGACGAAATTGCTCAGGCATTCAAGAGGCCATGGTCTTCATGCACACGTCTACGGAGCCTCAATTCAGTGTCGAGATTCGTCTTGCCAACAGCCTGTTTGGGGTCTTCAGTGCCAGTGGTGCCATTGGGATCACCAGTTGCCTTAAGAAGAAAAAGGAGGAGGGTGGCCCAGCCAACTCTCCCACCGAGGCAGTCCCAGCCGAGTCGCGAGCAGATGCTGCCGCCCCAGTCATTGAAAGCAATACTCCGAGCGGCGCTGCCGCCTCGGGGCAGCGAACTCAGCAGTATTCTCGCCCGGCATCGCGGCCGAGGTTCCAGCGTGGAAGACAATCCCATCGGGCCGCTCCTTGTGCTCCTGTGTCTGCGGGCTCAGCCGCGTCAGGCGCCAGCGCGGGCTGGGTCGATCATGGCAGGACGCGGCCGCGGGCGGATGAATCCTGGACGGAGGAACCCATCCCCCAAAGACTGGCTGTCGAGCCGGTTGGCGGCCGCGCGCGATGGCGATGTCCCCGGGCCAGCCGTGGGCGTCGTGCGCGACGCGACCGTCGATTGCGAAGACAAGACCGAGAATGGGGAACTTCGAGGATAGTGCGTGCATGTATCTCGGCATCGTCAAGTCACC
>CAUYUJ010016018.1:267635-277635 GCA_963575745.1 Prorocentrum cordatum | reverse complement strand
ACGAGCGGTAGCCCGAACATGAGGCCAGCGCTTCAGCGAGAGCAGAATTTCGAACAAAAGCCCAAGCGCGGAAGCGCAGACATGAAAACGCGTAGCCTGATATAGGATGGCGTTGCGACGCCCCCCCCCAAGTGGGGTGGCTTCTGCTGCTCAAGAAATCAACGACTCGACACCGAATGTGTAAGTATGTCCAATGTTTCGGGGGGCCATTTTCGAAGTTTTGAAGCCTATTTGGAAGGACCGACAGACATGCCGTGGCGTGGCGCTCGAAATGATGACTCCAGCGTTACAGCGGGAGCACGATTCGGAACGCGCGGAAGCGCAGGAAATGAGGCCAACGCTGCACCGGGAGCACGATTCGGAACGAGCAGTAGCCCGAACATGAAGCCAACGCTTCAGCGAGAGCAGCATTCCAAACAGAAGCCCACGCCAAAACCCATTTCCCAGGAATCTTGAGTGTAAAAAACAAGTACGCGGAGGGGGGCCGAACAATCCCCGGACGCCACCAGGGGAGAGAGGCGAGTGATATTCATTTTGCTTCTTTGTGGAGGGGGAGGGGGGAGGGAGGAGGGAGGAGGGAGGAGGGAGGGAGGAGGGAGGAGGGAGGAGAGAAAAGAGGAAGGGAACACACACAAAAAAGGAGAGAAGAGGGAGGAGGGAGGAGGGAGGAGGGAGGAGGGAGGAGGGAGGGAGGGAGGGAGGGAGGGAGGGATTTTTTTTTGGATTGCAAGCGTGATGAACCAGGATGGCTGTCACGAATGGGCGGCGCTGCAGCTAGCAGATGGCTTTAAAGCGCAGGCAGGCAAGCTGGCTGAACGAAAAAGCTGAGATATCTGCACGGGCACCAAGAACGCAAGTACAGTACAGTACGATGGGACCCCCGCGACAGAGCGGACGGAACGCGTCGAACCGAAGCAAGGAGTCCAGACCCTCCCAATCTTCCTCGCTGCATCCCCCACCCTTCAATATGGGCAACTGGACGGCAAACGCGAAAAGCTGCGACAGTGGCTTGCTGTGCCCGTCCAGGGCATTCGGGTGGAGGGGCGGAGGGAGGGAGGGGGAAATTAAGCGAACGAGGAGGAGAGAAGAAGGCTGGGACGCAACCGAAAACTTCCTGCTCGTAAGCCTGCGAAGGGGCAGACGGCACACGTCGGCACGAGTGGCGAGGCTTAGGGAAAATCACAATCAAGCGTGATGCAGATCTCCTCATCCTCTCCTCCCTCTCCTCAAACAATCCTCTACAAATCAAGCGGCCGGCATCGGGTCGAACAAGGAATCGAACTGCCGATTCGTGGCTCTCGGCCACTCGGGAAGAGGAGGGGAAGGGTGGAGGGAGGGAGGTGACATGATGACGGGAGGGAGGGAGAAGGCTGGGACGCAGACCAATCACCTCCTATTCTCGTGAGCGCAAGAAATAGGCCGCGTGGAGCACCACAACGGGAATTACCACACGGAAATCTTGCCAAGATAAATGTCGTACCTGAGCGAGGGAAGGACAACTTCGCACCCTCGCGACACGGTCGAAGAGCGATGCGCATAGAGATACACAGCAGCGCGGTTATCGAAGCGCCATCGTCGGAGGTCCTGGACGCACCCATCTATACAAATGCATCAGAAAAATGTCTTCGCACACTCTGCTGCATGGTGGCGAATGGCTAGATTCCCGGACACGTTTCACTCGAACCCATTTCCACCGCAAGCTCATTCCCAACGCCAGAACGTATTTCCGAAAGGGCGGCCGGCTGGATGGCAGCCCTATCACGCGCTCAAGCTCGGCGGGCGCAGAAGGGACTGTGCTCTCTCCAGCTCCAGGCGTCGGGGCGGCCGTGTGGCTCGCGGCGAGCCGCACGAGGGCACCAGCAGCCGCGGGGCGGGCCTCGGCCGCGCGGCCCGCGCGGGAGTGGTCGGCAGCGTGCGGCGGCGGGCAGCTCGTCCCAGGTGCCGTGGTCAGGCTCGCCGGGAGCACGGGGGGGCGACTGGGAGGAAGTCCCCGAGCAGCCCCAGGTGCCTCTGTGGACCCCCACAGCCGCTTCCAGGCAGCGCCTTCGGCCGCCCGACTGGTGCCCAGAGGCTGCCGCGCCACCTCCCCCGGGCCCCGAGAGGGGACGCTGGGAGGGAGGGGCCTGCCCACTGCCGCTGCGCGGGCCAACGGGACGACGTGCGCCTCTGCGACCGCGCTTCTGCGACCTCCAGCAACAGGCGGGGTCACAGCAGCCGGGTAGATCGGCGAGACCACGACGACGTCGCTTTGCACGGGTTCGCGCTGCACGTGCGCCTCCAGCACCGGCGCGGGCTCGGAGGCGGTGGGAGTCAAGGCTGCGCGCCTGGCCTCCGCTTCTGCCACCAATCGTTGTAGCTCGCACACTCTAGTACGGTGACTCTGCACGAGCGGGGAATCCGGAGCCGTCCGTTCGAGGCTGAGCAGGATGCGTGTCAGCCGGGACACATGCTGATAAAGGAGGCGGATCTCTAGATCCGCAGCCTGGCTGGCCGAAGTGGGCCTGCAGCGCTGTACTCGCTGCATCTCTGTCCGGCGTGGCGGGGCAGCCTCGGGCGGAACGGCTGCAGCCTGGGCCGGCTCTGACGGCGAATGGGCAACTGGCACTGTCACTGCAGACTCGGCATCGGCACCAGCTTCACCATCCACATCTCGCTGAGCATCGAGGGGGCCGGCTGCCACTGCTAGCACTTCACGCACGGGCTGATCGGGGTCCGGGAGCTCTTGATAGCGGGCTCCAGCTTCACTGTCAACATCTCGCTGAGCATCGAGGGGGCCGGCTGCCACTGCTGGCGCTCCCCGAACGACCTCCCCCACTTCGCCGTGCCGATGCTCCGCAGCAGGCTCGGCCGAGCTCTCAGCGAGGGCGGCCTGCACGGCGGCCTCCAGGTGCTCCTGCTCGGGGAACGCCACGGCGGGGACGGCCTGCGTTCTGGGGGCAGATTCCCGAGGTGGATCCGGCCGTGGCGACGAGGCGGGGGAGTCAACGGCGACATAGCCCGATGGGCTAGGTAGGGGGGGCCGCCTCGTGGGGGGATTCCCATCTTTATTTTCTTTTGATGGGTCTACTCCGGGGTGGAGCGCCCTTGGGGTCTGGGCACTCAAGCCCTTAGCAGCGGCGGCCGCGGCATCCGCCGCACTCGCAGCGGGAAGCGGGGTGGGGCCCGTAGGCTGCCTCGCCGCCTCCCCCGGGCCCCGACAGGGGACGCTGGGGGGGAGGGGCTTGCCCACCTCCGCCGTGCGGCCATCCCGCCCAGCGGCCACAGGCCCGGCCGCGGCCGCGGACTCGCCTTCGGCGAGACGCCTCCGTCGGCCCTCGCCTTCGTCCCCCTCCAGCGGCGGCGGCGTCGTGCGGGGCTCAGCCGGCACTGCAGCGGCCGGAGCGCCAGGTGGCGGTGGCGCTGCCAGCGGCGGTGCAACCGGTGGCGGCGCCAGCGGACCTCCACCAGCGGGCGGGGCCACAGCAGCCTGGGATACCTGCGAGACAGACTCATCAGACGAGTCGGCAGCACCGTCGGGGCCGTCCTCGCCACCCACATCTCGCTGAGCAGCGAAAGTGCCGGATGCCACGTGCTGTAGCTCACGATGTCGGGCTCCAGCTTCACCACCCACATGTCGCTGAGCAGCGATCGGGCCGGCTGCCACTGCTCGTCCTCCTCGCTCGCAGCTCGGAGGCGGCCCCGACGGCAGCTTCGGCCACCACATCGGCGCGGCGGCAGCTGGGGGCGGCAGCGCGGCGGGCACCCAGTACCGCGCAGCCGGCACCGAGCCTGCGGAGCACTTGACGTGCGCATGGGCGTCGCTGGCGGCGGCGGCGCGCTCCAGCACCGGCTCGGGCTCGGCCGCCCGACGATCATCATGATCATCATGTCTATGGCCTGCACGGCCGCCAGCTGCGGGAACGGTACAAGCAGCCACTCGAGCGAGACTGGCCACGTCGCTCATGAGCGGCCGGCGGCCAACGCGGGCTGCGAAGCCGAGCCTGCGCACAGCGGCGCGCAGGCTCGGTCTCGGCCGGTCGCCATGGCGCCAGCCGGAAGAGGCTCGTGGGGCGCGGCCAGCCCGCCGCTCGCCTGGGCAGGGCGCGGCGAGGCGGCCGGCGCGCATGGCAGCTGCCCGGCGCGCGAGGTGCACTGCTCCTGTGGCAGTCCCAAACACCTCGGGCACGGGCGGTGGCTAGGGAGGGAGGGAGGGAGGGAGGGAGGGAGGGAGGGAGGGAGGGAGGGAGGGAGGGAGGGAGGGAGGGAGGAGGAGGAGGAGGAGGAGGAGGAGGAAGAGGTTTTTTTTTGCTGCAAGAACGATGCCTGGCGGTCCCCGCCTCAGCTCGCCATATGTAAGACGGATGGGCGGGCACTCCACCTCGGGGTGCTTCCCGCCCCTTCCCGATCAATCCATCAGGCGCTCCCAGAACGCCGCGCGCTCCCCTGTACCAGGGAGCGCGGCTCTGCCTCCAGGGAGACCTTCACCGCACAAGGATTTTTGCCTCGGCGCAGGAGCGAGAGACGGTACACGCAGGCAGCCACGAGCTTGCACCCTCTCTCGGTCGAGAACACACCGCACCGATCGCAGAAAGAAAACTGGCCCGCGCGGTGCACTTTGTGCCCCATGGCCGCACCGCGGAGGGCTGGAGAGATGACGCCTTCCCCAACCCCCCGCCCCAACTCAACGCCCCACCGACGATCCACGCTCATCTTGCCCTGGCAGGGCCTGCGCCCCAACGCGCGCCTGGTCTTGCAAGAGAAAGCCTTTCGCCCGCACGTCGATCTCCTAGGGCTGCAGCACCCGCTGGGGCCTTTACGGAGGCCTCGAATGACTGAACTGTAGTCTACCCCTACCCTCAGAGGCGGGTGGGCGCTATTCAGCAACTTGAGCAGTGCATACAGCTCGGCACGCAGGACGGAGGCTAGGCTACGCAGCCCTGGGAGGGTCCCCCGCATGGCCTTAACAGGCCCCCCGTCCTGGCCCAGGGAGAAGTAGCCCCAACAGAAACTCTTAAGCCCTGGTGGGCCTCTGGCCGATCCGTCGGAGTAGGCCCACCCTGAGACCAGCGGGGGATGAACAACATCGGGGTCCTCCTCCAGGGCCGAAATACAATCCGACTGCGGGTCCTCCAGGGGGTGCTCGTGAAGCCCACGGGAGAAAAGGAGGGAGTCCGAGGTGGAGGATACAGCACGATGCGCAATCCCTTGGAGGCCCTCATCCTCGGCTACAGCGGCTCTCGCTGCTCCTCTCAGCTTCTCGAGACACTGCGGTGCTGCCCTGCGCAACTCCCACTGCTGCCCGAGGTGATCGAAGAAAACATGATAGGCAGGCCACGTCCACGAGAGGAGTCTGAGTGTGGCCCAGACGGCTGAAGCGGGTCCTTGTATCTGCCTCCAGGGGTTGCTCCCAGGCTTGGCGGCAGCGGCCGCCGCGACAGCTCTGCGCCACCCAGCAACCATGATCTCCTCATGGCTGCCAGCAAAGATAGCCTCCGCCCATTTGAGCAGCGGCTTCGTGCAGGCCTCGACCAGGGGGTCGCATCTCAGCGTCCACAGGCGGAGGAGTCGGTCCTTACCGATTGCGTTCCCGCCCAGCGCCGAGGCCATGAGCGCCCTTGCTCGAGTGAGCCGCGTCGGGTCCATTCCGAGGCAAACCGCCCCATGCAGCACAGAGGGGAGAAATCCCATGCGCGCAACTTGAAATGTGCGCGCGCCCTGCTTGCCGATGCTTGACAACTTACTTCTACGCCGCCTAGCGCTCCCCATCCTGGCATCGCCTCTGGCGCGCAGCGACACAACTCCTCCTCCCGCCGAGTCGACTCCGAGCTGCGTGCTACTGGTCTGGACCTCCAGTCTCAAGGCCGAGACATCCGCCTCCGCACCTCGGGCCTGAATGCTTAAATCCTCGACAACAAACTTCATCGGCCTGGCAGGGTGCTCCTGCGCCAGCCCGTCTAAGACTGACAAGATGGCTAGCTTGAGGCATCTCGTGCCCCCGCTGCTACCCGCAATGACTGCTGAGAATGTGATGGTCGAATGCACCGACACCGCGCCGCGGAAGGGAACAAAGCGCCTGGCCGTGTAAATCGAGATTAAAGGCTTCAAAAGCTGCAGCCGAAACTGGCGCTTGGGCTCCTCGGCCCAAAGCAAGTGCACTGTGGCCTGCTCGAGCGCCTTCTCTAGGTCTAGGGCCGCCGCAGCACCGCTGGCACTAATCTCGCCGACGTAGTCACTGGTGAGGCAGTGCTCCTGCACCAACATGATGGTGTTTTTGCCCAACGGCATCCCGTCCAGGCGGTCGACGAGGATGCCCCAGGCGCTGCCGTTGAGGCCTCTGAGCACCATGCCAGGCTTGGCGTGGCGCCCCTTGCCTCGCGATCTGGGCCTCCAGTGTTCCTCTCCCCAGCTGGGCTGCTTCGGCCACCCCCCCGTCGGGGGAGCCGAGCTGGGGGCGCTCGTATCGAGAGGCGTCGACCACCCGCACGTCTGCGGCTCTCGGTTCCACGAGCCCATCGCTGGTGGCATCGACCACCCGCCTGTCGGCGGCACCAGCGAGAGGGGCGCGTGGGGAGAGGCTTCGGCCACCCGCGCATCCGCGGCTCTCCACTCATGCGCCACTGGGGCCTCTTCCGAGGCGGTTGTGACCATGCTCGAGGCTGAGCTGAGGCCCATGTCGGGCTTTGCCTTGCGCCCCTTGCCTCGCGGTCGGGAGTCCCAGTATTCCTCTCCCCAGCTGGGCTGCGTCGGCCACCCCCCCGTCGGGGGAGCCGAGCTGGGGGCGCTCGGGTTGAGAGGCTTCGACCACCCGCACGTCTGCGGCTCTCCGTTCCCCGAGCTCATCGCTGAAGGCTTCGACCACCCGCCTGTCGGCGGCATCAGCGAGAGGGGCGCATGCGGAGAGGCATCGACCACCCGCGCATCCGCGGCTCTCCTACCATGCGTCATTGGGTGTTCCTCCGAGGCCTCAGTGGCCGCAGTCGTGGCTGAGCTGACGCCCATGTCAGGCTTGGAGCGCCACCCTCTGCCCCGTGCCCGAGGCCTCCAGTAGCCCTCTCCCCAGCTGGGCTGCATCGGCCACCCCCTCGCCAGGGGAGCCGAGTTGGGGGCGCTCGTGCAGAGAGGCGTCGACCACCCGCACGTCTGCGGCTCTCTGTTCCACGAGCTCATCGCTGATGGCTTCGACCACCCGCCTGTCGGCGGCATCAGCGAGAGGGGCGCATGGGGAGAGGCTTCGGCCACCCGCACATCTGCGGCTCTCCACCCCTGCGCCTCTGGGGCCTCTTCCGTGGCGTCCGTGGCTGTGCTCGAGGCTGAGCTGCCGCCCCGCCGTCGGAGCCACGGCGCGAGCTGCTGGCGGCGGGGCGTGTCCGCTCCCCTGAGCGCCCTCCGTGCCCAGGTACTCGAGGAGGAGCTGTCGCCGTCCCCGTCTAAGATGTTGAGGCCCTCCTCAATGGCTAGGACGTGGGCGCGCGTCCCCACGATGAAGGCGACCCGCTTTGGCCCAGGCTGCCGGCGCCTGCCCGCCCTTCGGGGCAGCTCCTTCTGGTCGGGCGCAGGAGGCGCCCCCCTTGTAGTGGTAGTGCTCGTAGAGGTGGCGGGGGCCTGCACGACCCCGTCGATGTCATGAGGAACGGCTGGTGCTCCTCGTCCTCGCGCGGTCGCCTTGCCCCGACCACGGCGTGGGCGCTGGCGCCACCGTCGCCAGCCTTGCGGGGCTGGTCCCTCAGTCGCTGGAGTCTGTGTCCGCCCCTGGGGGTTTTCCTGCAGCCCGCTCCAGGATCCTGGCTCGGACTCCCTGTGCCAGCTCGCGCTTGGGGGCCCTGCCCGCGGCTCCCGCAGGAGCAGCGGCGCCTGCCGCGCCGCCTCCGCTGGCTGCAGCAGCGCCACGAGCACCGTCAGCGCCAGCAGGGGGAGGGGTGCTTGGCCCCGCTGCGGGGGCTGCCTTGGGCGCGGCCGCCCCTGGCTGCTTGTAGTCTGCGCCACCTTTGCCTGCTGCCTTGCTTGGTGGCGCCGCTGCGGCGGGAGCTGCGGCGGCCTCTGGCGGGGGGGGCTCCGACCGAGCCCTCTTGCTCCTAAGCCTGTCGCTGAAGGCCTGGAGGTCCGCTCGCATTGCGGCGAGCCCCTCCGCCGTTGGGCCGAAGTGCCTCTTGACCTCCGTCTGGACCTGCTTGACGAATTGGCCCATCTGCCCCTCGAACTGGCGGTGCTCCTCAGGCGGGGTGTCGAGCCCCTGGGGGTCGAAGGCCTTGCCCGGCCGCACGTTGAGGATGTCCAGGTCGCCCTCGAGCAGCTGCGAGAGGTCCAGGGCTGGCGCGGGCGCCTCGGCTGGCGCGACGGCCTTGGGCGCCGCTCTGGCGTAGGCCTCCTGGACCAGCGCCTCCGCGTCGGCGATCTCGTGGATCCAGTTCTCCCGCAGCTCCTTCTGGTCCTGCAGGAGCCGCTCGCCCTCTGAGATGTTGTCGATGGTCCTCTTGGGCCCTGCCTCGGCCCTGCGGAGCCGCGCCTGGGCCTGGTTGAGGACAACGTCTGGGTGCACCTCTGGAGTGCGCACTCGGGCGAGCGCCTCGAGGTGCTGGGCTGCCTCTGCGTCGCCGTCGGGGATAGTGGCCCGCAGCTGCTTGAGGAGCTCCTCGCGGTTCTGCTTGGCCGATGGGCGGCTGCGGCCCCGCGAAGAGGCGCTGGGGCCCCAGATGCCCTGCGAAGCTCGCTCTTGAGAGGTGGCTGGCTGCATTCCCCTCTGGCACTTGTAGCACTCAGACCTGGTGCCCCAGTTCCACTTATACCCACATCCCCTGCACTTCTCGCACTGGCTTCCAGTCCGCTGATCATCCCTCTCATTGCGCCCCATGCGCGCCGTGAAGAACTGACCTCCTGCCCAACCAGTGCGATACAGGAGCTCCTGGAGCGCATGCAAAATGTGAGGGCGCCTGCCTTGCCCAGCAGGCCCGGAGGAGGAAGAGGAGGAGGAGGAGGAGGAAGAGGGGGAGGAGGAGGAGGAGGAGGCGGAGGAGGAGGAGGAGGCGAGGAGGCGGAGGAGGAGGCGGAGGAGGAGGGCGGAGGAGGAGATGGAGGAGGAGGAGGAGGAGGAGGAGGAGGAGGTGGAGGAGGAGGAGGAGGAGGAGGAAGAGGAGGAGGAGGGAGGAGGAGGAGGAGGAGGAGGAGGAGAGGAGGAGGAGGGAGAGGGGGAGGAGGCGGGGGGGGGGGGGGAGGAGGGGGAGGAGCGGGGTTGAGGCGGAGGGGGGGGGGAGGGGTGGGGAGGAGGGTAGGGGGGAGGAGGAGGAGGAGGAGGAGGAGGAGGAGGAGGGGGAGGAGGAGGAGGAGGAGAGGAGGAGGAGGAGGAGGAGGAGGAGGAGGAGGAGGAGGAGGAGGAGGAGGGAGGGGGAGGGGGAGGAGGATGGGAGGCGGAGGAGGAGGGGGAGGAGGGGGAGGCGGCGGAGGCGGAGGCGGAGGCGGAGGCGGACGGCGGAGGCTGGGAGGCGGAGGCGGAGGCGGAGGCGGAGGCGGAGGCGGAGGCGGAGGAGCGGAGGCGGAGGCGGAGGCGGAGGCGGAGGCGGATGGCGGAGGCGGTGTGCGGAGGCGGAGGCGGAGGCGGAAGGGGAGGAGGAGGAGGCGGAGGAGGAGGAGGAGGAGGAGGAGGAGGAGGAGGGGGAGGAGGAGGAGGAGGATAATAATAATAATAATAATGAGAAGAAGAAGAAGACTAAGAAGAAGAAGAAGAATAATAAGAAGAATAATACTAATAATAAGAAGCAGAAGAAGAAGAAGAATACGAACAAGAAGAATAATAAGAAGAATAAGAAGAAGAATAGGAATAATAAGAAGAATAAGAAGAATACTAATACTACTAATAATAATAATGATAATAATAATAAGAATAAGAAGAATAATAAGACTACGAAACAAATAATAAGAATAATAATAATAATACGAAGAAGAAGAATAAGGAATATGGAGGAGGAGGAGGAGGAGGCGGAGGAGGAGGAGGAAAAGAAGGAAGAGGAGGAGGAGGAGGAGGAGGAGG
>CAUYUJ010016018.1:136775-267535 GCA_963575745.1 Prorocentrum cordatum | reverse complement strand
GGAGGAGGAGGCGGATGGGGAGGAGGAGGATGAGGAGGCAGAGGCGGAGGCGGAGGCGGACGCGGAGGCGGAGGCGTGGGAGGAGGCGGGGGCGGAGGAGGGGGGGGCGGAGGAGGCGGAGGCGGAGGCGGAGGAGGCGGAGGCGGATGGGGGCGGAGGAGGCGGGGGCGGAGGCGGCGGAGGCGGAGGGGGCGGAGGCGGAGGAGGCGGAGGAGGCGTATGCGGGGGAGGCGGATGAGGCGGAGGCAGCGGAGGAGGAGGAGGAGGAGGCGGAAGAGGAGGCGGATGAGGAGGAGGGGGAGGAGGAGGGGGTGGAGGAGGAGGAAGAGGAGGGGGAAGAGGAAGTGGACGAGGACGAATAACCATAAGAATAAGAAGACGGATAATAATACTAAGAAGAAGAATAAGACGACGACGGATTATAATAAGACTAATAAGATGAACATAGAGAATAGTCATAAGACGAAGCAAGAGAATAATACTATGCAGAAGAAGACGAAGACGACGAACAAGACGAACAAGACGACGACGAATAATGATAACCATAATAATACCAGTGATAATAATAATACAAATAAGAATATTAATAATATTAGGAAGAAGAATATTACGAATAATACGCATACTAATAAGAAGGCTAATGAGAACGCTAATACTAATAAAAATAAGAATAAGACGAATGCTACGAATAAGAATAATCATAATAATAAGACGAATAACACTACTTATATGAATACTAATAATGATAATAACAATACTAACACTAATACTAATATTAATAATAGTAATAATACTACTAATAATAATAAACATAATAATAATACTAATACTAATGATACTAATAATAATAATACGAATAAGATTATCCTGGCGAAGGACCCAACCATATGCAATTGTGAATACTGCAATTGTGAATATCTTCTCGGTGGAGCCCCCTACGGGGCCACGAAACGTACGAGGGGTGTGCCGAAATGAGTGTGCGGGGCGCATGCGGGGACGCCCGTTGGGGCCTTCGGTGGAGCTCCCTATGGGGCCACGAAACGTGCGAGAGGTGTGCCGAAATGGGCGTGCGGGGCGCATGCGGGCACACCCGCTGGGACCTTCGGCTGAGTTCCCTATGGGGCCGCGGAACGCGTGAGGGGCGTGCCGAAATGAGTGTGGCTGACGCATGCGTGCGCGGGCACTGGGGCCTTCGGCGGAGCTCCCCATGGGGCCGCGAAACGTGTGAGGGGTGTGTGCCGACATGGTTGTGGGTGGCGCATGCGGGCGCGGGCGCTGGGGCCTTCGGTGGAGCTCCCTATGGAGCCGCGAAGCGTGTGAGGGGTGTGCCGAAATTGGTGTGGCTGACGCATGCGGGCGCGGGCACTGGGGCCTTCGGTGGAGCTCCCTATGGAGCCGCGAAACGTGTGAGGGGTGTGTGCCGAAATGTGTGTGGGTGACGCATGCGGGCGCGGGCGCTGGTTGCCTTCGGTGGAGTCCCTATGGAGCCACCCGAAACGTGTTGGAGGAGTGTGCCGATGAGTGTGGGACCTCCTCGCTCTCAGACGCACGGTAAAGGGGCCTTGATACGAACTCCCTTTGGCTGGCCGAGCAAGCGTGTAGGGGGGTGTGCCGAAATGGTGTGTGGCCGACGCATGCGGGCGCGGGCGCTGGGCCTTCGGTGAGCTCGTTATTGCAGCCGCGAAGCGTGTGAGGGGTGTGCCGAAATGGGCGTGGGTGACGCAATGCGGGCGCGGGCGCTGGTGGCCTTTCGGCGGAGCTTACCTAAGTGGGCCGCGAATAAAGAGTGTGAGGGGTTTTTTTTTTGTCTGTAACGAAATGGCCCAGCGTGGCTGAGCATGCGGGCGCGGGGGGCACTGGCGCCCTTCGGTGGAGATCCATATGGGGCGCGAAGCCGTGTGAACAGTATGGTTGTGCCGAAATGTGTGTGGGTGACGCATGCGGGCGCGGTCGTTGGGGCCTTCGGTGGAGCTCCCTATGGAGCCACGAAGCGTGTGAGGGGTGTGCCGAAATGGGCGTGGGTGACGCACGCGGGCGCTGGCGCTGGGGAATTCGGTGGAGCTCCCGATGGAGCCGCGAAGCGTGTGAGGGGTGTGCCGAAATTGGTGTGGGTGACGCATGCGGGCGCGGGCGCTGGGGCCTTCGGTGGAGCTCCCTATGGAGCCGCGAAACGTGTGAGGGGTGTGCCGAAATGGGTGTGGGTGACGCACGCGGGCGCGGGCACTGGGGCCTTCGGTGGAGCTCCCTATGGAGCCGCGAAGCGTGTGAGGGGTGTGCCGAAATGGGTGTGGGTGGCGCATGCGGGCGCGGGAGATGGGGCCTTCGGTGGAGCTCCCTATGGAGCCACGGTGTGCCGAAATGGGCGTGGGTGACGCATGCGGGCGCGGGCACTGGGGCCTTCGGTGGAGCCCCCTATGGAGCCACGAAACGGTGTACTGGGCGGGTGAAGAGGAGAGGAGGAGAGGAGGGGGGGAGGAGGGGAGGAGAGGGGAGGAGAGGAGAGGAGAGGAGAGGAACGCGGGGCGCCGTCTCTTCAAAATTAGGACCCAACACCACAGGATGGTTGGGAAAATTACTAAGAAGAAGAAGAGGAGGAGGAGACGGATGAGGAGGAGGAGGAGGGGGCGGAGGAGGCAGATGGGGCGGAGGAGGCGGAGGAGGAGGAGGAGGAGAAGCGGGAGGAGGAGGGCGATGAGGATGAGGAGGCGGAGGGGGCAGAGGACGCGGAGGAGGCGGAGGATGCGGAGGAGGCGGGCGAGGCGGAGGAGGCGGGCGCGGAGGCGGAGGAGGAGGAAAAGGAGGAGGATGAGGAATACAAAACATAGCAATACCAATGCTAACCAACAGTAATACGACTCATCATACTAAGAGTACTACTACTACTAATGGTCATATTTACAAGACGAACATAGTTCGAACGATACTAATACTCAGACTACACAGAAGACTTTTAATCGTGCGAGTAATAATGCTATCACGTATAATAATACTAATACTAACCATGATACTAGTAATACTACCAAGCAGAGTAATCATAACACGAATAAGAAAATTACTGACAATACGACTACTAACGCTAATCATATTAGTAAGCGGAGGAGGAAGAGGAGGAGGAGGAGGAAAACGAAGAAGAGGAGGAGAGCGAGGGGCTGAGGTGAGAGAGGGCGGGGAAGGAGGGATGTAGGAGGGGAGGGGGATGGGGAGGGGAAGGGGAGAAGGGGAAGGGGGATAGGGGGAGAGGAGGGAGGGAGGAGGAGGAGGAGGTGGATAAGGGGGAGCAAACCAGGTTTTCTCCCACAGACCACATGGGGTTTTGAAGGGATGGGCCTGGCACCTACTATCCTCCACAGGCTCCGCTCCCAGGTGTCTGGGCTCACGGGGATGCGACGTGAGGGGGGCTGTGCCGCGGTTGCCATCCGTCTTGCTCTGTCGTCTAATCAAGACCCGCTTGTTTTTGGCAGAATGCAGATTTTTCAGACGCGGGTGGACATGCTACTTGCGATCGTTGCCAAGGCCCGTGTTCCACTTAGCCTCGCTTGGAAAAAGCTGTGGCGCGATTTGAGTCAGGCGAAGTCCAGATGAGGAAGAATCAAGGGCCCCATCGGGGCTGTCGTTGCCAACGTTGGACCTCGGCTGGGAAGCCCCTGAACCCTGGCTCTGGGTTTGACAGAGAGGCCTTTCATTTGCTGGCAGGGGGGACCGACCGTCTCCTAGAGCTGGCCCTAGGATGTGCAGTCGAGGCCAAGCCTTGGCATATGGCCAGCCAGCGCTACCAGGGGGGGGGGGGGGGGCGGTGTTGGGGGTGGATCTGACTGTCGCGCTCCAGCACCTGAGTAAGCTCAAAAGCCACCGGGAAAATGATAAAGCTGCTGTGCTCCAGATGGTCTTCACGGGGGCTTTGTGGCCCAAATCCAAGAGGTTCGGGCAGGAAGGCGGGAGGGGAAGTGTGGGGGCCGCAAGGCAGGGGGGCCCAGGGGCCCAGGACCTAGACTCGGGCTCCCTCCTCCAGGACGCGGGCGAGGCCATCTTGAGAGTGGCCAACCCTCCCCCCCTTGGGGCTGCTGCGGATGCGGCTAGGGTTTCCCCCCCCCATGCGGGCGAGTTTGACTGCGTGTGTGACCTCACCGCCCAAGAGGACGAACTGCTTTGCCAGCCGTGTGGAGAGCCCGAGGACTGGGGACTCGGGCACCCTGACCCGCCCATTGCTGGTCCCGCCCCCAGGCCCCCTGCGTGCCCTCGCTGTGGCGACCTGGAGGAAACGATGTTTCACCAGATGCGGGAATGCACCAAGAATGCGGACATCCCTGGGGCCCATCCTGAGCTTCTGGAGGCAGCTCGTGACAGGGGCGGCGTTGGCCCCCGATTTTCTGGCTTAGAGGTCTGCCCCCGGCCCCCTGGACCCAGGAGATTGCTGATGCGGCGGCCGCGTCCGAACCAGTCTTCTCGGCGCCCCTGCAGGGGGGCCCCTTTCAGCGCGAGGCGGGGGGTGTGGCGGGGTCGGATGGGTCGGGGGGAACGTGCTCAGCCGAGCCTCGCCTGCGCCGCTGTGCCTGGTGTGTCAGCGCGATAAGGGATTTTAGATTTGTTGCGTGGGGAAGGGGGCCCCTCCCTGGTTTCAAGCAGTCCGTCCCTTGTGCCGAGTTGAGAGGGGCCCTTGATGTGTTCAAGAATACCGAAGGGGGCGTTGACCTGGCGGTCGGCAGTGCATGCGCGGTCAACGCTTTCTGGAAGGGCCCAGGACATAGACGCACAGTGAACCGCTCGGCTCGGAGGGAATTCTGGCGTGCAGCTGCAGGTAGGAATGTTAGGATGACCGATGTCAAGTCACACTCCAGGCCCGAGCATGTAGGTGAATCCCTCTGGCTCGCGAATGGGTCGGCGGACGCCGCAGCCGAAGGGGGCGCCCGTCAGTGTCAGGTCCCCTCCGAGGCAGTCAGTCGCCTCCTCGAGGCCGCCTCGCCTTTCATGTTCAGCAGCGCCTGATGGCGGTGGCCCTGGCCATCGCCGTGCAGGCGCGCGGGCTCTACGGTCCTTCGCCTCGTGCTGCTAGGGCTGCGCAGCAGAAGGCGCGGGGGGGGGGCGACGGCGGCGGAGGAGGGGCTCGCCGCTGGGGACCGCCCGCGCCCTCCTCCGCGACCTTTAGGGTTGGCGCATGCGCGGAGTTGGCGGGACGGGGCCGGAGCGGGGGCGGGAGTTGGGGTGCTCTGGGGGCGGGGGGGGGGGGGGGGGGGGGGTTCGCGCTGGCCCGAGTCCATGCGCCGTCGCGCCGGATTAATGTAAACGGTGTTGTGTGTGTGTGTGTTGTGTGTATGTGTGTGTGTGTGTGTGTGGTGTGTGTGTGTGTGTGTGTGTGTGTGTGTTGTGAGTGTGTGTGTGTGTTTTGATGTGACGGTGTGGGATTTGCGGGGCCCGATCCCGAGGGGGGACGGGCCCCGTTGAAGTCCACAAGCTGACCAAGGCCTGTGAGCCCATGGCTCGGGTTGAGTGGTGGGTGGTGGTGGTGGTGGTGGTGGGGGTGGGGGTGGGGTGGGGGTGGGGGGTGGGGGTGGGGGTGGGGGTGGGGGGGGGTGGGGTGGGGTGGGTGGGGGGTGGGTGGTGTGGGTGGTGGCGGTGGTTGGTGTGGCGGTTGTGTGTGTGTGTGTGTGTGTGTGTGTGGGGTGGGGGGGGGGGGGCGTGTAATCAGGTCCTTGGCCGCGGGCCGTTTGCTTCCGGGCTACAGAGCCTGGCCTGGCGAGTCGGGGTGGCTCGTCCACTTGTTTTCGCCTCGGCTTCGCTCGCCGTGCCGGATTCGAGGAGCTCGCGGTGAATTGCCGAAGAAAAAGGGGGGGCGAGGAGGAGGGGGAGGTGGGGGATGAGGGGGGGCAGGAGGAGCAGGAGGATGAGGAGGAGGAGGACGAAGGGGGACGAGGGTGGTGGGGGGGGAGGAGGAGGGAGGAGGAGGAGGAGGAGGAGGAGGAGGAGGAGGAGGGGGAGGAGGAAGAGGAGGAGGAGGTGGAGGAGGAGGAGGACCAGTGTAAACCCAACCGTCATCAACGATGTTGGAATCCATTGCCCTCCGAACCCCCTTTTTTTTTCGCGGGCCCTTACGGCGGTTCATCTCAATGGGGGGAAGTGCGTCGTTGGAAAGCGCCCATTTGAAGACCTTACAGCATGCCCAGACATCGTTTTCGGGACTCCGACGCCACGGATCAGCCTGACTGTTGCGTGTTGACCATCCTGAATCGTGGCAGAACGCAATTCCTGGGATTTCAGCCCAGCAAGCCAGCGCAATTTTCGATCCCCCTGCATTTTGTATTTTTTCAAAACATCATGTTCGGTGCGTTGATGATGGGAATCCGTGAACCGCTTGCAAATGGTTAGAACGAATGCGCGCCGCGCTGAAGCGAACACCGCATTTTGAATGCGACCTGCCCTCAATCAGTGAAGATCTTGCAAATGCTGTGCACAAGTGTGCGCGGCGCTCAGGCGAGAGCCAGATTTTGAAAAACACCCGCCCTCAATCCGTGAAACTGTTGCACATGTTGTAAACGAATGTGCGCGGCGCTAAGGCGAGAGCCACATTTTGAAAACCACCCGCTCTCAATCCGTGAATCTCCTGCATGTTTTAAACGAATGTGCGCGACGCTTAGGCGAGAGTCACATTTTGAAAACCACCCGCTTTCTATTTGCGAACCTGTTGCCAATAAATGCAGTTCTCTAGTGTTAGTTCGAGGGGGAGAGGGGGGGTTTGGAAGAGGCCGCACTTGCATTGCATAGCTTTCTCGGCTTGAGGAGCGGTTCCCGCTCCGCGCTCGCTCGCGCGCGCCCCCGGCGGGGGCAGAGGAGCCCCTGCGTGGGGCAGGCGCCGCCATGCCGCCCAAGGCCGCGAGGGGCCGCGGGCGGGGCGGCGGTGGCGCGGGCCGCGGCCGCGGCCGTGCCGGGCGCGGCGCCGGGCCTGGCGCCGCTCGCGGAGGCGGTGGCGGTGCTGGGCGTGGTCGGGGGGCTGGCGGCCGAGGAGCGCACGGCCTCGCCGCGCTGCCGGGCCCGCCGCCGCCCGGGGCCCCGCTGTTCGCCCCGTGGGGAGGAGCGGCCGCTGGTGGCCTCGCCGCTGGGCCGCCCCCTGGGGCGCCCGTGCTCGGGGGCGCCGTGCCGCCCGCTGCAGCCGGCCGTGGGCGCGGGCGCGGCGGGCGCGGCCTGCGCCGGGCCGTCGTCGCGGCGGCGCACGCTGGTGGAGGCGACGCGCGCGAGGCCGCCGGAGGGCTGGCGCAGCTGGCGCGCGGCCTCAACGTGCGCCTCACGGACGCTGGGATCCAGGCGGCGCTGGCCGGGCTGCAGCACGGCGCGGCAGGGCCTGCTGGCGGGGCGCCGGCGCGCCACCCTGGCGTCGGAGGCGCGGCCGCTGGCGGCGTCGGCGCGGACCTGATGGCCGGGCTCGCCGCGGCTGGAGCGCCGCCTGGAGGGCCGCCGCCAGGGCTTGGCGTGGCCGTGGTGCCGCCCGCGGCAGGCGTGGCGGCGCGGGCGCCGGGCCTCGCTGCGGGCCTCCCGGGGCTGGCACCCCCTGGCGACTCGGCCTGGCTGGGCAAGGGCTTGCAGCCGGCGGCCCTCTCGCAGGTCGGCGCGCAGCCGGGCGCGATCGTCGAGGTGCCGACCTTCGACGCCGAGGGGAATTGCGACGGCTCGGCCCTCCTGAAGCTGGGGTTGCAGTGGGCCGCGGACGCGCTCGGCACCTTCGGCCTCGCCGAGTTCGCGGGTGCGTCGTCGCCCGTCGCTGCGGGCGTGCTGGGCGACGCGCGGGCGCAGCCGCCCCTTGTCCACCTGTGCTCCGGGGCGCGGGAGGCCTGCAGCGCCCGCGCTGGTGCTCGCCTCGTGTGCCACGTGGACACGCTGCGCGTGCGCGCGTCGTCGGGGATCTGCGAGCCGTGGGTGCGCCGTCAGGTCATCTTCGGGCCGCCGAGCGCTGCTGCCGCTGGAGGCGTGGCTGGCGCAGGCGGCGGAGGTGACGAGCGCAAGCTCGCGGCCAAGATCGAGGAGCTGAAGAATGCGCTGAAGAGGAAGGCTGGCTCGCGCCTGGACTTGTTTGCAGTGGCGACAAAGAGGCAGCGCAGGGCCGATCCGCTGCTCGATGACGACGACGGCGACGGCGACCCGCTTTTTCGCGATGCCCCCTCCGGCTCCGGCAACAACAGGATCCACGAGATCGCTCGGGAGCAACCCGGAGCCCTGTTGGATGCCGGCCTCGCGGAGATGGCCCGTTTCCTTGGCGAGCGGGAGGGGGCGGATCACACGTCAGGGGCGAACGCGGCGCGGGTCATGGCCTATCTCGCGAGCATCTTCTTTGGCCAGCATCCCCAGTCCACGATCAGCGTGCACACCGTGAAGGAGATGAGGACGGTCGCAGCGGCGCTCGACGCCCTCCTTCAGGGGCGCCTCCCCGAGCTCGGGGACCTCCTGATGCAGAGGCTGAAGGCGTTGGAGACGAGCGTGCGCGACAAGGACTGGGGCGTGGCGAGCCAGCTGGAGCTCGCCGAGGAGACGCCTGGGCTGGTGAGGGTCTGACCGAGCGCCAGGCGGCGGCGCGCCACGCGCTCATGAGGGCGAAGCTCGCGGACCTGCGGTCCAAGGCGCAGGGGCGAGGTGGCGCGGGCTAGGGACTCCGCGGGGGCGAGGAGCGAGGAGCCGCTCCTTCCCTGAGGCGACCTGCCCGCTCGCCCAGCCCTCTGGGCGAGCCCAGCTCCCTCGCTGGCTTGCCAGCGCGCCCTGGCGCCTCGACGGGCCGCCGCAGCCGCCGCCGCCGCGGGCGGGGCCGGGGCCGAGGGTCCGCGGAGGCGGCGCCGCCAGCTGTCCCCCCGCGTCGGGCGTCGCCCGAGAGGCGGTCGCCCTCGCCGAGGCGCGGCCCGAGCCCCAGCAACGGGGCGCGGCCGGCGCCGCCGGCGACGGGCCCGCGGGTGGCGTTCGCACCGGAGGTCGAGGCCGTGGAGAGCGCCGCGGCAGATCCTCCTGCCCTGCTGGCGAACGGCGCCACGAGGAAGGTGCAGCTGAAGGGGGGCGACGCGGGCACGGAGGGTCTGCCGCCCTGGGTCCAGCGCCTTCGGTCGCCGACGCCGAAGCGGCGCGGGCAGGGCCGCGGGCCTGCGAAGGGCGGTGGCAAGAGCCGCGGGCGCGGCCGCGGGCGGCAGCCGCCGCCCCTGCCCCTGGTGCTGCGCCCATATCCGGGCGAGGTCCTCCAGCCGCGGCCCCGCTCGGGCAGGGCGCAGGCGAGGATGCAGCAGCAGCTGACTTGCGGCCCGCGCGCGCTGTCGCGGCAGCCGCCGGGGGCGTGCAGGAGTGCGACGCCACGGACGTGCCGCAGGTCCTACTCGACTTGGTCAGGACTTTGCCCACTCGTCTTGGTCTGGTGGCGCGAGAGCTCACAGCTGTTGGAGGGAGGCCAGCTCCTAGGGCTGAAGGGAGGCAACGTGACCTGCTCCCTCTCCCCTTTTTCGCATTGAGTGATGAGGAGCTCGTCGCATTCGGAGCGAGTGACAAGCCGCAGCTAGTCGCGACCAAGCAGTGGGTATACCTGATGATCATCGCGCTGAACCACCTGTACGCCAACTGCGCGGCGTCGGAGGAGCGGTGTGTGCTGGCAGGCCCGGCCAGCCCCGCTCAGATGAGGGCCGTGAGGAGGCTGGCGCGGGCAGCGATCCTCTTCCTGAAGAGTTGCCCCACGCCGCTCTCGCCGACGGACTGGGCAGCTGAGCTGGCCAAGAAGCGCGTGGCCTACGACGGCGAGGAGATCGGCACGGCCGAGACGCTGTCCGTGGAGCAGGTGGTGCCGGCGCTCCCGCCTAAGGGCATCGCGGCCTCGGTGGACGCGGTGGAGCTCTGCGAGGGGAACGTCCGCGAGGCGCTGCTCGATGCGGATGCGATGCTGTTGCCGAAGGGCGTGCGACCGGCCCAGGTCCCGCGCGCCAAGATCTGGGCGCCGCTGCAGACCTGGCACGACCTCGTGGCCGTCCTGTGGGACCGTGGCCTCGTGGAGCCGATCGCGCTGAAGGATGTGCTGCGCGTGGACGGGCGCGCCGTGCTGTGCGGGGCGTTCGGCGTGCGCAAGGGGACCGAGCGCGCCATCCCGCTCAAGGGCGGCACCATGGGGCACGTCCTCAGGCTCATCATGAACCTCGTCCCGTCGAACGTCGTGCAGCGTGTGGTCGGCGGCGACATGGACCAGTTGCCGCTCTCGTCTTAATGGTCTACGATCGTCTTGCTCGCCCACGAGATGATGCTATGGACCTCCACGGATCGGCAGTGCTTCTTCTACGTGTTCAGGTTGCCGCCCTGCTGGAGGAAGTTCATGGCCTTCGAGGTCCCAGTCCCAGGGCGGCTCGTCGGGCGCCCGAGCGAGCCTCGCGTGTACGTTGCCAGCGCCACGGTGGCGATGGGCTGGATCTCTGCGACGGGCATCGCTCAGCACATCCACCGCAACATCTTGCGGCAGGGGTGGCAGCTGTCCGCCAGCCTGCCGAGGGAGGCCGAGTGGCGGCGTGATCGCCCGGCGCCGCTCACGGCCCTGGCTCAGGAGGTCGAAGCTTGGGAAGTCTACACCGATAACTTGGAGGCGCAGGAGGTTGTCACGCGCGAGGGCGGCAAGGTGCTCAAGGGCACCGCGAGCCCGCTCCTGCTGGCTGCTCGTGAGGCGTATGCGCGGTGCGGCACGCCAGGCGTACCTGCCAAGGACGTGCTCAGGGCCAGCGAGGTGCAGGCGCTGGGCGACCGCATCGACGGCGACCTGGGGAGGAAGGAGGCGCCGCGCGGCTACGTGGTCAGCCTCATCTCCCTCACCTTGTGGGTCCTGGGACGCCCCGGTGTGAATAAGAAGCACTGGCAGATCGTGCTGGGCCGTTGAGTCCGGGTCTGCTCACACCAGCGCGCGGGCATGGCGTGCTTCGAGAAGGTCTGGAGGTGGATGTCCCGCTCGCACCGCTGCTGGGCCGTGCCGTTGGCGGTGATGGACGAGCTGCTCCTGGCCATGCAGCTGGCGCCGCTCTATTTCACCGACTTCCGCCTGCACGTGTCGCCTGTCGTCTCTTGCTCCGACGCCAGCCCGAGCGGGGGCGCTGCGTGCGTGAGCAGGGGGCTCTCCGGTGCTGGCGAAGAGGTGCTGGAGCGTGTCGGCCGCGTCCCGTGGCAAGCCAGCGAGGAGGGGGTTGTCATGCTGAGCCTCTTCGACGGCATTGGCGGCGCGCGGGAGAGCTGGGGAGCCCTTGGCTTGGAGACCCCGTGGTTCGTCTCTGCCGAGACCGATGCGACGGCCTCGCGTGTCACGAGAAACGCGTGGCCGAACGTTAAGGAGCTGGGCGATGTGAAGGAGATCTCGAAGGAGGTGCTGCTCACCATCAAGCATGGGTGCGCCCGGGGCCGCAAGCTGATCGTCATCGGCGGCTTCCCCTGCCAGGGCCTCAGCAGGCTCAACGTCTCCAGGAAGGGCCTGCAGGACCCCAGGTCAGGGCTCATCAGCGAGGTCATCCGCATCCTAGACCTGGTGGTGGAGGTGTTCGAGTCCTGGCAGTGCGAGTTCCTCTTCGAGAATGTGGACTCGGCGGACAAGGAGGACATCGCCGCGGTCTCCGAGCTCCTGGGCGTCCGGCCTCTCAGATTATGCGCCAGCCAGGTGTGCCACATGCGACGGCCTCGCCTCTACTGGTGCTCGTTCGAGCTCTGCGAGGTGGGCGGCGTCGCGCTGGTCGACCAGGGCGCCTGGCTGCAGGTGAAGGTCGACGCGGACCCCGGGCCAACCTCGAGGTGGCTCTCGCCTGGTGCCACGTGGGCGGCGAGTGCTGATCCTGCGGCACGCCTGCCGACGGCTGTGGGGCGCGACCGACGGTCCGAGCCCCGGCCGCGTCCGGCTGGCATCAACCAGTGCGACGACGCGGCGCTGGCGAGGTGGGCCGACGACGACTTCAGCCTGCCCCCCTACCAGTACATCGACAGGCACTGCGTGCTGCACGAGGGCCAGCTGCGCCCGCCGTCGGCCGAGGAGCGCGAAGTCCTCATGGGGTACCGTAGAGGTCACACGCAGGTGGCTGTCACCTCCAGCGTCCTGAAGAGTGACCCGCGCCAGGCCGAGTGCGTGAGGTGCGGGCTCCTCGGCAACGCGTTCCACGTCGAGGTGGTGGCCTGGCTGCTCGGGCACTTGGCCACGCAGTGGGGGGTCCTCGCAGCGCCGCCGTTCGTCGACGAGCTGCGCGATAGGTCGAGGCCCAGGCAAAGTGCGTCGCTCGTCACCCGCGGATTCGCCCCCGAGCAGGCGCTGGCGCTGGACGTGATGAGGTCTACCAGCACCAAGGGCAGTGACGTTCGCATGTCGACAGGTGAGCTCTTCCATCCCTCGGGCTGGCCGCGGCAGCCTATCTCTCCTGGCTGGTGGCGCTGGCGCACGGTGGTGCAGTTTCACTGGCGCGAGGAGGCTCACATCAACGAATTGGAAATGAGGGCCTTTCTCTCAGCGCTCCGGTGGCGGCTGCGCGCGGAGAAGAACCTCGAATGCAAGTTTCTGCATCTGCTGGACAGCCAGGTCTCCATTGCTGTCTTGGCCAAGCATCGTTCGGGAAGCATGCAGTTGAATCGCGTGGCTCGCAAGGAAGCAGCGTTGGAAATGGCCTCCGGGAGTGTGGCCATCTTGGGGTTCTGTCGGAGCGGTGACAACCCGTCCGACGCCCCGAGCCGCAGGCAGCAGGAAGATGCCTAGGCGGCTCCAGCAGTACCCAGACCAAGCGAGTCGGGCTCAGGCGCGGCGCGCGCTCGGGCCCTTGCGATTTCAACGTGTTGTTCCCCGAACCCGAATTCGTTATCATCGTGCAGCTGCTATGTTTGTACGACACCAGCAACGGGCTGGCTGGCCGCTCGCAGTGGAGCCTCACCAGTTAGACGAGCAGCTCTGCGTGTACTTGGAGCATCTCTGGCTAGAGGGCGAGGGCAGGAACCTCGCTGGCGACGCGCTCAGTGGCATCCAGTTCATCCTGAGCCGCAGGCGCGTGTTCCCGGGCGCCTGGGACTGGTTCCGCGCGTGGGGCCGGATCGAGATGCCCAGCCGCGCGCCCCCGCTGAACTCTATGATGCTGCTCGCGCTGGGGCACTGGATGTGGGTTCAGGGCCGCCGCGACGCCGCCATCGTCACGATTGCCGCCTTCCACTGCATCATGCGCACTGGTGAGATGTTCAGTATGGCATTCGAACACGTGGCCATCGGTGCAAGGGGCACCGGGGTCATAGCCCTGCCATGGTCCAAGAGCGGCGCGCGGCGAGGAGCGCAGGAGATCATCACCGTCGACGATCTCGTCGTGGGCAGAGCGCTGGAGGCGCTCAAGAGCTGGCGTGGGCCTGGCGCCCGGCTCCTGGAGGGGGCGGGCGTGGCGTATCGGCGGCTGTTCAAGCAGGGGTGCGCCGCGCTGGGCCTCAGCTCGCTGCAGCTCCTGCCGTACTCGCTGAGGCGGGGAGGAGCTACCCACGACCTGCTGGCTCACGGCGACATGGCGCGGACGGTGCACCGTGGGCGCTGGAACGACAGCAGGACGGCCCGCATTTATATAAATGACGGGCTCGCCGTCCTGGCGCAACAGATGCTGTCCGATGAACTCGTTCGCGCCCTCAGAGAGCGTGGCACTGCGTTTGCGAGCATCCTTGCCTCGCTGTAACGTTTCTTCTCATTGTATTATGTAACTGTCGTCCTCCTCTTCCCAACCCTCACGCCTCCTTCACTCTTCCTCCTTTCTGTTTTTGTTGCCCGGGGCCCGTTCTCCCTGGGGTCCCAGGCCCATGCGGGGCGCTGGGCAGGCCTTTCGAGGCCCTCGTGGTGGGCCTCCTTGGGCCCAAAACCCAAAAAGCAGGTCTCACGAAGGTCGCGTGCAGGGGGGTTTGGAAGAGTGTTTCACGGCTAAGCCAGGGGGAGTAACGTGGAGAGCGGCCTACACCTGCCTCGGCCCCCGTCCCGCGCGTGCGGCCCCAAGGTGGCTGCTGGGCCTTTCGGCGGGCGCCCTGGTTGGCCTGTCCTTGGTCCGAGCTTTTGCGCCGCCGTTCGTGGACCGCAGGCGGTCCCTCGGGCCCCCCTCCCTTGGCTGGCCCCCGGGGCGTGCGCGTGGCCTGAGGCGCGGTGTAAGTAGAGAGTGTGTAAGGTGGAACCCTTCTGGCCTCCCCAAAAAAAAGCCCCTCGGACCCAGTAGAACTATAAATTTAGTTCTCTAGTGTTAGTTCGAGGGGGAGAGGGGGGGTTTGGAAGAGGCCGCACTTGCATTGCATAGCTTTCTCGGCCCTCCCACAGACCACCCTGGCTATGCGATTTTCCAGTAGAGAGCGGCCTACACCTGCCTCGGCCCCCGTCCCGCGCGTGCGGCCCCAAGGTGGCTGCTGGGCCCTTCGGCGGGCGCCCTGGTTGGCCTGTCCTTGGTCCGAGCTTTTGCGCCGCCGCTCGTGGACCGCAGGCGGTCCCTCGGGCCCCCCTCCCTTGGCTGGCCCCCGGGGCGTGCGTGTGGCCTGAGGCGCGGTGTAAGTACAGAGTGTGTAAGGTGGAACCCTTCTGGCCTCCCCAAAAAGAGCCCCTCGGACCCAGTAGAACTATCTTTAAGTTTCAGAAACATAGATGGTGAGGAAGTCTCAGGCGAAACGCCCGGCCCGCCGGCCCGCCCTAAAAACTTGCCTCGGGGTGCGACAGGGAAAAGCTATCCATAACGGGAACGAATGGAGGAAAAACGTGATGAGGAAAAGGAGGAGGAGGAGGAGGAGGAGGAGGAGGAAGAAGAGGAATCTGATGACGAGGAGGAATATGAAGAGCAGGACGACGAGGAAAAGGATGAGCAGGAGGAGGAGGAAAAGGAGGAGGAGGAGGAAAAGGAGGAGGAGGAGGCAGAGGAGGAGGGGGAGGAGCAGGAGGAGCAGGAAGAGGATGATGATGATGATGATGAGGAGGAGGAGGAGGAGGAGGAGGAGGAGGAGGAGGAGGAGGAGGAGCAGGAAGATGAAGAGGAGGAGGAGGAGGAGGAACTGGAGCAGGAGCATGAGGAAGAGGAGGAGGAAGAGGAGGAGGAGGAGGAGGAGGAGGACCAGTGTAAACCCATAGAAGATTTATATCATAGGGGGAACTGTTTCGTTTGAAAAAACCGATTGAAGACCTTGACGCATGCCAGAGTATTCTTCCCGGGATTCCAACGCCACAGATCAACCTGACTGTTGCGTCTTGACGATCCTGAATCGCACCAGAACGCGATTCTTGGGACTTCAACACCGCGGATCCACGTAACTGTTGCGCTCTAGTCCAGAATCTTTCTAAAACACCATATGTGGTACGCGGATCATGGGAACCCGAGAAACTCTTGCAATTTTTGAAAACAACGAATGTGCGCGGCGCTCCGGCGAGAACCACATTTTGAAAACCACCCGCCCTCAATCCGTGAAGCTCTGGCAACGTTTTAATAGGATGTGCGCGGCGCTACGGCGAGAGCCACATTTTGAAAACCACCTGCCCGCAATATGTGAAGCTCATGCGTTGTTTTTGTAAACGAATGTGCGCGGTTCTAAGGCGAGAACCACATTTTGAAAACCACCCGCCCTCCATGTATGAAACTGTTGTCGTTTTTATGGTTCTGGGTCATAACTGGTGAGGAAGTTTCAGGCGAAACGCCCAGACCGCCCTAAAAACTTGCCTCGGGGTGCGACAGGGGGAAGCTATTTGGAAGGATAATAGTTAGAGGAGGAGGGGGGGGGGAAAGGGAAAAGGGGAAGGGGAGGGGGAGGGGGAGGAGGAGGGTGTCGATATGCCGATTTCGGCGTCCGAATGTTTCTGAGTTCGGTCTGTCCACAACCGTTTTGGTTAAAAGGCTTTTGCCGAGGACCACCAGGGTTCCAGGGCCTGGAGAGGCCCCATCTTTCTCTTACCTTTTTACCCAAGAGCCCAATACCATACCACCCCCACTTGTGTATATCCTACCTCCCAGATTGTGCGGTGACGTTTTGCGCGGGACGAGACGCCGAAGGACGTCCCGAAAACGAGTACAGCTGGCGGGAGCATTGCCGGTTGCGAGGTGGAAAGAGAGTTGCGAGTGAAACTTCACATCACATGGTCGCGGAGCAGGCTTTTCCTCCATGGAAAGCAAGCAGGCCAGGATTCTTGGTTGGAGCGGCAGTGCTGGAACATGGGAGTGGTACCGGCAGAATGTGATGAACTACGTGGATTGCACCAATAGGAGGACAGATACTTGTGCGGCCCCAGGCTGGTCGCACGTCTTTCAGGACCGGCGGCGACCGCCTGCATCGTGCAGCCTCAGGGCTGGCTGTCGTCGAGTTGCGGTGCCGACAAGCTGTTGGAGTTCCTTCAAACGAATGTGATGCGACAGCCTGTCGAGAACGTGGGGCAATACATGGAGGAGTACTTCGTGAAACTGCGCAGGAGACGCGGTGAGGGTATGGGTGAGTATTGCTTCCGGGTCCACGAATGCTACCAGCGTCTACGGGTGGCACTGTCACGCATGGTGGGATCATCAGAGTCGATCCAGACACCAGCTACGCAAGCTACCAGCTCCAGTCACTGGGTGGATGCCACAGCGGACTCGGGGGAAGGTTCCTGGCATCGTATCCCCGGTGGTGAAGAGGGTGCCACTGACGATCAAGAGCTGGATGCAGTCCGTGATTGGAATGTGCCGAATGGCAATTGGTGGCGACAGCAATGTTGGTGGTCTCAACAATGGTGGAAGCGCGGATGCGACAGCAGGGGCCGGAACACGTTCCCGACGCGGGATTTGCCAGTGGTGTTGCCGAGCGTTGTGCGCGGCTGGTATCTTCTGCATCGTGCTGGACTGGGCGGTGGCAAGATCGCTGCAGTGATTGGTTCCTGTCGTTGAGAATTTGCCGTGGCGAGCGTAGCAGGTGCACTGCGGACGCAGTGGCCTAGCGACGAGGATCTCAAGGATAGGGACTACCGCAAGTCCAAGTTGATGCGCCAGCAGGTGGTGGCCGCGGCGTTCTACGGAGTGGGCGCGCATGCCTGGGATGCGGAGGAGAGTCAGGACGTTACGTTGGCGAATGAGCCCATCGAGCAGGAAGGTGACAGCGAAGGCCATGATGAGGTGTGCGTCAACGCGATCCAAGAGGAAGCATGAGAAACATATGTAAAATAGCAGGCTAGCCAACGCCGGTTACAGGACGCCCGGCGGCATACCAACAGGCGCAGGACGGGCCAGAAGTTTGGAGGTAACGGTCATGGGCGCAGTGGCGGGCGCCTGGGACCATGCTTCGAGTGCGGTGGCGGACGCCGTGCAGGAGCCTGTCCTGACAAAGGCGATGATAGGCTATCGGGTGGGCGCCGGCGAGGCTCTCGACCGGCAGATGGCGGAGAACGCTTCGACGGCCTCATCCTGATGTGCGAGCTCGCGTGCTCGGCGGATGACGATGTCGGGGACGCCGTGGATCTCGACGACCTTGATGTGGAGACGGTGCGCGTCGTGTCACGCGCCGCGGCGGCGGGTGACGGCGTCGTGGACTGCGGGGCCGCGAAGAATATCGGCGGCGCGGAGGCGATTGAGAACCTGCGTGAGATCCTGATCGCGAGGGGCCATCCGCCGATGGAGGTGGACCCGGGCGACAGCCCGGTTTGCAAGTTGGGGGGCGGCGAGGTCAAGCGCGTGCTGTGCAGGGCCGCCGTCGAGCTACATGTCCTGGTCACTTGCGCGAGCCTTCGCGCGCGTGCCGCGGGCGCTTCAGGCATTCCGACTCCAGTGTCTATCGAGGCGCTGAACTCCCTCAGAGCGGTGATCGATTTCGAAGCTGGCGTCGGCATCTTCAAGGAGATCGACCGCCAGAGGCTGGTCACTTTCCAGAGGTCGCGGACTGACTGGCCCCCTCCTTCCCGACCTGACGTGCGACCTGCTGGGCGACGGCGAGGCCGCCGAGAGGCCGGCCGATTGCATTCTGAGTCGGGGCGCGGCAGCGCTTGCTGGGCCGGCGCAGGCGCCCGCGCTTGGGGGCGCGTGCGCGACGGCGCCAGCGGTTGCGCCATATATCATCTCTTCCTCGCCCCCTCGTGCGTCATCTCACTCGCCCTTCTGCCGGGCATCTGGCGGCGGTCCAACTGGGGCTGAAGCGGGGGCGGCTCTCTGGGCGACGGCGGAGGCCCAGCGAGGGCCCGCGGGGCAGTCGGGCTCCAGCCGGCGCCAGGGGGGTACCGGATGACGTCTGGAAGCGACTTTGTGTTTGCGTGTTCGAGAAGAGCCGCTGGAGGATCTACGGGGGCCGCTGCGAGATCGCTGAGTACGGGGGGAAGTTCGCGGCTTGCGCCGTCGATTGCCCAGATCGCGCCGTCGGGGGTCCAGGGGGTTCATTTATATGTATGTATATATATATATAAAAATTAAACGGGCCTCATGGGTTTCCGGGAACTCGAAGTTTGTCTGCCTCGCTTAGGAAGATTCCAGAGACACCTCCAGACGGGCTTCTCTCCTCTAGCAGCGCCGTGGGCGACTCGACCCCCCAGGTGAACTTGAACTCGGAGGTCTCGGAACAACCCTTTCAGAGCGACGGCGTGTCGGGGCGTTCTGGAATGCTCGGTGGCGCAGTTTTGCATCGGACATGGTCTAACTGCGTGCTCCGCGTTCGGAATCAGGCTCGAGGTTGCCCTGGGCCCAGGCGGGGGGGTCGCAGTTCCCCGCGCGTTCTCGCGCCTTCGCGCCTCGGCGATGCGCGAGGCGGAGCTCCGGCAGGAGTGGTGTCTGCGGGGCGAGGGCAGCCGCGACGTGACGGTCGAAATGCCACGGGCCCGCCTTCGTCAGACACACAGGGCGACGCCGGTCAGCGTCGAGGCGGCGTCGCCCCACGAGAAGAAGGAGGAACTGATCGCCATCGTCGAGAAGTTCGCGGGGAAGGGCGCGCAGGTCAATCCGGCGGAGGTCGCCCCCCATCGGGGGGCGCGGGGGCAGGGGCTGCATGTGCCTCCGGGAGCGCGCGCGGGAGTGCGCCGGCTGGCTGGCGAGCCTGAAGGATCGATGTTTCAAGAAGTTTACCGGCTGGATCATCTCCGAGGGCGTCGCGCAAGAGGGCATGCTGAACAAACCTCATTTCGAGCTTCCGAAGCCAGAGCAGGGCAGGGTGGATGGTGCGTGGCTCATGGTGAAGGAGGAACCCTCACAGACGAAACTGACCGCCAAGAGGTCGCGCGCGGAGGGGCCGACGAACATGGGGGAAGCGAAGGCCAAGGAGTAGCGGATCATCGACTTGGTGGGCGACATGAAGAACTAGATGACGACGCTGACTTCCAGGGCGCAGAAGGTCCGGGAGGGGCCCGGGGCGGCGGGCCCTCTGGGCAGGCCGGCAAGGGCCGCTGAAGGCCCTCGCCAGCTCCCGGGGGACTTGGCCTGCGGGGCACCTGGGCAAGAGCATGGCGCCAGAGTGGCCCTACCTAGCGGACGCTGCGAGATTCGAGCGAACGGGGGTCTGCTGCTCACCGGCGTCGGGTCTTGCTGCGTTAGTGCAGCAGGGGTCAGGTGCGGGCAGTGCAGTTCGAATTTGCGGTTGGAACGGCTGGGATCTGTTGACCGCTGGAGGTCTGCAGCGTGCGCGTGCAGAGCGCAGTCGATGACGACCCGCCCGTCTTTGGTATTCCCTACTGCGCGGGCCTCGGGGCAGCAATCGCACTTGCAATGTGAATCAGCCAGAGATTTGGGCGCGGGTGCTACAGAGCCGGAAGAAGTCTAGTTCGATCATTCATACTTCTCTCATCCTGGTCATGGACCAGGTATCCGATCGGGGCCATGTCCACTTGGTGGCCGCAGGGCCCCCCTGCCAGACCGCTGGCTGGAGCTGAAGCAGATATTGAGAAGCTTAACTGCAGTCGGCGATCTGTGGCGTTTGCGTGTTCGGAGTGAAGGCCAAGGACAACTGTCTACCCATGATGAAGCCATGGGAGATCTCGTCATCATCTCCGAGAGTGCGTCAGCGACTGTCTGTCAGATGTGATGGGCGTGGTGGTGGTGGTGGTGGTGGGGGGGCTCGGACAGCGGCGACGGCGTGCTATCCTGGAGAGTTCTGTCGGAGAGCGGTGCGTTGCATGCTCGAAGAGCAGGACTTGCAGGATATCGACAGGTTCATCGAGTCGCACTTCGCAGATATTGGTCGGGCATGTATTATGCGTTGGCGGCGTCGGGGGCTGTCCTGGACGAGACTGCGCTGGGGGAGATTGAGATCTCGGCCAGGCGCATCCACGCGGCATGCGGTGGTTGTCCGTTCTCACAGGTGGCGAGGTCGTTAGTGACGAAGGGTGAGGATAACAGGATCGCGGAGCATGTGAATGATATGCAATGTTCGGCTTGCGACGAGAGTCGGAGGCATGCTCCGCCTCGACTTGCGGGCTCAGTGGACGAAGTTCCTAAGAAGTGGGCAGTGCTTCAGAGTGGCCTGGCGGAGTGGGGGGAACCCAGTTTGCAGGATCAATGCAAGCGCGTGCTTCTATCTAGACATGGGCAGCAGGCTCGGCGCGGGGCGCGCCCATTTCAAGATGGTCAAGAGCCAGAACGGCGACAGCGGAATCATGTAATCATTCAGTCTGGAGCAGGTGGATTTCATATTTTGGCCGACCACGCGCGTTTCACGTGGATCCTGACTGGGGCGTGGATGAGCAACGCGATTCAGGCGAACCTCGAGAGTGGCGGCGTCCGGCTAGGCACCCCAGGGCAGGTTCATTGGCAGACTGGCGGGATCGATCGTCTCACCAGTCTGATCAAAGGTTCCATGACGACCATCGCTCGAGAACAGCCTGGCAGATCGTGCGAAGAGTACCTTGCCAGAGCCCTGGCTGCTTACCACGAGTTCGATCGTCATCGAGGATTCTCACCAGTGCAGGTGGCTCTTGGCAGGGCTCCTGACCTGGGCGGTTCTTTTGCCGATTTTCCAGGTGGCCCGACGAACCTCCTTGCCCTGGAGCCAGAAGCAGTGGGCGTTGAGTTTGGGCAATGTCGAGCTCACGAGGAAGGCGCAGGAGGCATTCCTTCGTCAGGTATCTTCGGGGCGAGCCCGTCGCGCCGCCCATGCCAGGTCCAGGGCGACGCAGGTCTTTGCTCCCGGGGCGCTGGTGTGCTACTTCAGGAATCCGAAGAGCAGTTCTTTGACGAGGAGATTCCATGGGCCTGCGCGGGCATGGGCAAGTGAGACTGTCCATCTCAACGGCGAGGTTCATGCAACACCTCGAGTGTGGCTCCATTCGCGTGGCACCTTCTACGATGTGACCCCTTCCCAACTCAGAGATGCCTCGGGGGATCACGCGCCGAACTGAGCTAACATGGACTTTCAACGGCATGACGGGCAATCTCAGACTTGGCCAATATGAGGATTTGGCGGAGGACCGGCGCTGCGTTCCGAACGACAAGGATTACGAGGACGCAGCGACATCACCGCCTCCACCTACAGTGACGGCGGCTGGGCCACCGCGACATCTCCTAAGAGTTTAATGCAGCCCAGAGGAGCGTGGCCAGAAGGCGAAGGTGATGGAGACAGATCCAGCGACAGCTAGAATAAGTTCGAATTCTCAGGCAGATACTTCCCCGGCGACCCCAGCGAGGCCCCCTAACAACTCCAGGAGGCCCTCTGCGAGAATATCGCCAAATTCATAGGATGGTCTACCTCGGGAGGCCCCGCTGGGGCCCATGTGCGGCAAGGGGCGCACTGAGAGACAGAAGAGGTACGCGGAGAAGGGCCAGGAGTCGTTAATGAGTCAGTTGGAGGTAAAGGAGTGCTACTGAGACCTGGAGGAGAACGCTGTAGAGGTGGACATCACCATGCCTGGAGGCGCTCGGAGCGGTCATGCGATCCGAGATCTACGCGCATATGTGGCAACGCGACTTTGTCGTCAACGGGCGGAGGTCAAGGGGGAAGCGCCTATCCGCGGAGGGCCCGGGCAAGTTCCGGGCGGCCAAGACGATGGAGGCGCAGGGATGGGTCAAGGAAAGGGTGCTGGAACATGCGCGAGTACAGGCGGACAGGATAATGTGGCTTTGCTGGGTTCTGACGTGGAAGATCGATCCCGCTGAGCCCGGCAGGAAGACGGCGATGGCGAGGTTGGCGCTGCTGGGCCCCCAGGGCCCCGACCTGGCCGCGGAAGGGTCGCATGCGCCGCCGGCGACGAGAATAGCTGGGCAATTTCTCCAGCAGAAGGCGGCCGGCTACAGGATGAAAGTTGCGAAGGGCGATTTGGAGTCGGCCTCTCTTCAAGGCGGGGTCCGAGAATTTTCTCGGGGCGGAGGGCAGAGGGTGGAAACCGAAATGCAGTTTCGATGGATTTCCGAGGCTTGAACCTGCAAGAGGTGAATCACAAGACGGATTGACTTTCGAGGTGCAAAAGTCCATATGGATTTCGCCCTGGGGCCACTAGGCTTTCGACAATGACAGGTGGCTCAACTCAAGAAGTCTGCCTATGGTTTGGCCTTGGCTCCGAGGGCGCGGCGCCGGGCCGTGAGCGAGGAGCTTTTGGGGCCATCTTGGAGACAGCAGAAATCATATCCATGCGTTTGGATTCTTACTACACCAGGGGCTTTTGGCCAACCTGAACGCGCGTGTGGAATGGCGCTGTCTCGCGTGGATGACTCTTCGTTTGCCGGGCGCGACGATGAGGAGATGTGGGCCACGGCGAATAAGCGTATCATGGGAACTTTCAGGTGGGCCGAGTGGGGGTGCGGGGCGTCCGCGCAGTGTGGTGTTGACATCGCGCACAGGGCAGACTGGAGTTTCCAACTGAGCCAGAAGTTGTATATGAAACAGATCGATGATATTGTGCCAGAGCGCCGGAAGTAGACGTCGGCATCCGTGACGGAATCCGAGAAGAGTGAGTTCAGAGCAGCCATCGGGAGCTTACAGTGGAAATGTGCACAGACGGGTCCCGACATCTTCGCGGAGCTGAGTTTACTGCAGAGCAGGACGGAGTCATGCGCGGTCGAGGATTTGACCAAGGTCAACAAATTGATCCGCCGGGCGAAAGATTTTTTCAGCACGTTGTTGGGAGATTATCTCATTCAAAAGTGAAGACCAGCTGGCTGTTGTTGGCTGGGGTGATGCGGCGTTTGCTAATATGATCGACGGGAAGTCGACGGAGGGTAGAATCATCGGAGTCGTGCCGTCGTCGTTCTTGTCTGGTGTGGAGACCGGAGTACCTCTCATGAGTTGGCTGTTGGGCAAGGTCGAGCGAACGTGCAGGTGTCCGCCGTCGGCGGAAGTCAATACCGAGGACGAGGTTACGTATGTGAGGTTTCTGCTTTCAGAGCTTTTTTGATGGTGACCTGATGTTCGAGACCCATGGGCCCAGGCGAAAAGGGCCCCGGGAGTTTTAGTTACCGATTCCAAAAATCTGTATGACTGCGTTGCCCCGAGAAGTTCATGGGAGGAAAATGGATCGACACGGATTTAAACTGTGAGCCCTGCGAAACGGGATCGTGGCATGTGGGCTCGCAGTGGCGCTCTGGTTGCAAACCGCTTAACCAAGGGCCACGAGAGGTGGCAACTATATCTGTTGTTCAGTAATGTGTCTCGGTGGTGACTAGTGTATGATCAGATGTTTGAGTCGGCCAAGAAACGACAAGGGCTCGGGATTTCGGCCTTAGAGACCGTGGGGAGCCTAAGTTTCCGTCCGGAACTCTGGGGTGATTTTTCTCAGACTTAGCTGGCCGCCCGCCCGCCCAAGTTGTGAATTTTGAGCGCAAGTGTTTTAGGGTCGGTGTCGATCTGCCGATCTAGGCGTCAGATTTGAGTTCGCTCTATCCACAGCCGTTTTGGTTACAGGCCTTTGCCGAGGACCGGTCCGGAGAGGTCCCACCTTTTCTCCTACCTTCTATTCCTTTTTATTCAAGAGCCCAACACCATACCACCGCCAATTTTCTAGATTCCATCTTCCAGATTGTGCGGTGCCGTGCTGCGCGGGACGAGACGTCGAAGGACGTCTCGACAGCGAGTACAGCTGGCGGGAGCATTGCTGGCTGCGAGGTGGAAAGAGAGCTGCGTGTGAAGCTTCGCTTTACAGAGGGGGAGGGGGATGGGGAAGGGGAGGGAGGGAGGGAGGGCGGGAGGGCGGGCGGGAAGAGGGGGAAAAGGGGGAGGAGGATGAGGAGGAGGAGGAGGAGGAGGAAACAGAGGAGGAGGAGGAGGAGGAGGAGGAGGAAGAGGAGGAGGAGGAGGAGGAGGAGGAGGAGAAGAAGAATAAGAGCGGAGAGTCTTCTCTCTAGTCTTCCCTCTTCTACCACCCTCCCCTCGGATCCCCTGTAACGGGGTCGCGAGAAGATTCCCTCTCCGAGGCGAGCGATGTAAATCCAGCACTTCTTAACGGCGGTCCGCTGTCAAGCATGCCGGGGAGGTCATCATACATCGCAAGTTTCCGTTCCGTTCCTTCGAACTCCTCCCGTCTTGCATCTCCTGCTCCTCCTTTTGCGTTGCCGTGGCATTGCCTGGTGAGGTACTGCGTGTGAACGCTCTCTGCAAAGCGACCCGAAGGAGTGTGCGACCACATCGAACAAGCCTAAGCGCAGGACGCACCGGCTTATCTGAGGAAGGGCACAGAGAAAAACGAATCGCCCGGGAGGGCATTGAATGCTCCTCCTCCTCCTCCGCCTCCTCCTCCCTCTCGTATGGGGAGAGTAAGGGCCCCCCGCTCGCCGCGCGCTTGCTTGCGCAGGCAGACGCCGCCCCCACCGCGAGCGGCAAGGTGTCTCAGGTCGCCCCCCTCCCGAGGACGACGGCGGCGGCAATGATATTTGATGGACGATGATGGACGACGACCGCTTTTAGGGTCTTTGGAGCTTCAAGCGCTTGTCCAGGAGTCGGGAGGTCCGGGGCCGACGTCGCGAGTAATCGCGTGTCAGAATTCTCGGGTTTTTGCCGTAGTTTCCGCTGGTCCATTCTGGTTGCCGCACGTTTTCGTTAACCAGATTTTTCCGTATGGTTCTGCATGCTGCCGCCAGCTTCGCATGTCTTCGGTGATTCTCGTATGCCTTCGGTGGTTTAGGGGCCATCCTCCCGCTTGCTGCTGGTGTTTCTTCTCCTCAGCGGAACAAGCGTTACATAACGATACAAACTCGGAGGTCCGCGCGGATTTCTCGGATCAGCGCTGTGCCCCCCTCCCTGGCGCGCGGATCGCACCAGGGGCGGCGCCGGTGGCGCCGCCAGGGGGCTCCAGCGTCGATCCGGCGAATCCGCGCTGACGTCCGAGTTTTCATATTCATGTCTTTGTTGATTCCCTCATTATGGTAGTCCTCCTCCGTCCTCCCTCCTTCCCCTCTTCTTCCACCTGACGCTGACCGCGCACCTCGTGCGAGCGTTTCATCTTCCACGCCGATTCTGTCACAATCCTACACCAACTGCCTTCGTAGAGGGTCTGCGTGCTGCAGGCGCGCCTGCTTGCCTTGTAGGGGCGCTGTTTTTTCTCGGCGATGGCAGAGTTCGTTCGTTCCAGTGCCTCATCTCGGGGCACCCAAACGGTGCGGTGACTTGGGTCGATCTCCGAGGACGTCTCGGGCGACTGGGGCCTCCAAGGTCCCAAGACCTTGCAGTGACGGACCGTGCGGTGAGGTGTTCGGGGATTTCGAGGTCAGCGCACGGTCTGTCACCACACCGCTGCGGGACCTGCATTTGCTCAGCCGCGCGCAGAAAGGGGAGGGGGAAGGGGGGAGGGCTTCTCAGCAGAACCCCTGCTTCTTAGAAGGCGCGGGCATCATCTATATATGTAGGGCCGGCGCCTTCTGAGAAGCTGCCTCCTTCTAAGAAGCCTTCTCCCCTTTCCCTGCCCCCTTGTGCACGCCGCCAGTGCGTCGGCTCCGCCCTCACCACCGCGCGGCTGGAGGGCCCGCGGGGGCTCCTGCAGGCCGAGGGAGGCACCGCGGTACCGAAGAGGCCAGGCCCAGGCCGCCCGCGATGCGATGTGGTGCGCTTCGACTCGCTGGAGAGAGTTTGTTTCCCTGTGCGCGCCGCCACCACTCTCTGCGCCCCCCTCTGGTTCTCCTCCTCCCGCTTCCTCCGCGTTGCGCGCCCCGCGAGGTCATCGGGGCCGTGGTGGACGTGCAGGCCGCCGCCGCGCACACTCGCCGCGCCGCCGCCAGCGGTCCTGCAGCGCGAGGCGTGTCAGTGCGGGTGGAAGGGGGGGGCGGAGGAGACGGACCCGAAGATCTGGGCATCGCCTCTGTTGCGTGCTGGGTGTGTGTGTGTGTGTGTGCGCCTGGCGCACTTTGCGCATCCCCTTCCGCTTTCTGTGCCGCGGTGGCGTGTCCCGCCCGCAGCCCTGGGGTGCAGAAGATTGGAGAGAATCCACTGCGTAAACATAAACTTTCAGCGGTCCGCGCTGATCTCTCGGATCTGCGCTGGGAACCCCTGGCGGCGCCTCTGGCGCTGCCCCTGGCCGCCCCGCGCGCCAGGGAGTGGTGTCCGGCGCAGATCCAGGAAATCCGCGCACCCCTCACACGTTTTGTGGCCTCATAGGGAGCTTCACCGAAGGCCCCAATGGCTGCGTCCGCATACCTCCACACCATTTCGGCGCAGCCCTCACACGCTTCGTGGCCCCATAGGGGAGTTCCACCGAAGGTCCCAGTGGCTGCGTTTGCACGCCTCGTCCACACCATGTCGGCGCAGCCCTCACACGCTTCGTGGCCCCATAGGGAGTACCATCGAAGGCCCTAGTGGCTGCTTCCGCATGCCTGGTCCAAGCCATTTCTGCGCACGCCTCACAAGCTTCGTGGCCCCTTAGGGAGCTCCACCGAAGACCCAGTGGCTGCGTTCGCATGCCTTGTCCACCCCATTTCGGCGCACCCCTCACACGTTTCGTAGCCCCGTAAGGTTCTCCACTGAAGGCCCCTGTTGCAGGAATCGCATACTTAACCGCGCCCATTTCGGCGCACCCTCACACGTTTCGTGGCCCCACAGGGGGCTCCACCGAAGGCCCCAGTGGCAGAGCCCGCATGCTTGACCGCGGCGATTTCGGGACACTCCTGACACGATTCATGGCCACATAGGGGTTCCACCGAATGCCCCGTCGCCTGGTGCCGTCCAGGGGCGCGCCGACAGATGCGCAGATCATCTGTAACGGGTTACATACAGGTGTAACCCGTTACGGCTGACCTTTGCCACCTAATCACAATGTCTCTCCGCCCTTCCCAACACGCCGTAGTTCGCTTGCTAACTCCTTCCCTCAGTTTCCACCTGTCTTGCGGTACTCACACCTGCACATGGTCGGGCCCTTCGCCAGGATTTTTTCCGCGACGGCGGATCTCAGGGGACTACGCTTCAACTTCGTGAACCCGCGTTTGCGTTGTTCCCCAAACAGTGCCTGCACTTGTCTTGTTTGCTTATTCCTTGAATGATTTGGCCCGCGGGGTCGCGGTCAGCCATCTCCAGTCGGTGCTCCACTGCTGGTGCTGCATGCGTTGGTGCCCTGTGGTCGGCCTGCGGGGTCGCAGTCGGCCGTTCTGGTTTGTGCTCTCTGTCGCCCAGTTACCGTTCGGTGCTCGACAGTCCCGTTCCTGGGGGGTGTCCTGTGGGCGGTACCCTATGGGTTGATGCTCTGAGGTTGGTGCCGTATCGCTGGTGCTTCCTGGTTGGTGCCCTGTGGTTGGTGCGCTACGGTGTCCTACGGTGGGGCGGTTTAGCTCGCCCCATGGGCTGCACGTTATATCGATGACACCCTTTGCGGTGCACTCCATAGACAGCATCCCTCATGGCTCGGCATAGATAGCACCCCATCGACTGCACAGCGTCGATAGCACATGGTCACGGTTCGGGTATCGACGCCTTGGAGTCAGTTTTTGGAGTTCACATTCGCCGCACTCATCTTGGGTGTGCCGAGCCCCGAGCTCAGGATGGGCTTGCCCAGGATGCACACCTTCCAGGTGGTGATGCCTGCCGGGAAGAATCTCGACGTCGTGAGAAGCACGAGCCGAGCCCTCGATCCCAGCTTGACGAGGAGAGTATCGAGCCAGATCGATTCGCGAAGGTCCCAGGGCCCGAAACTTGGGCGACAACGCTGGCCATGACGTTGTCACGACGCCCAGATGTCGAGCAAGGTCGCCTCTTAATCCCTGTGCCTCCAGCCCTCCCTCTCAGAGGCGGAAGCGCTACCCATACCGCTGCTCCTCGGGGATGGTCTTCGTTGCCACGGCTGGATTAACCTCGAATTTATGGTCAGCACGCACCCCAGGAGAGGTCTGAGGAGTACGGTAGTTTCATGCGGCAATGGCGACCGCGCGCCGGCGACACTGGCGGGGCCGCGATCGATTCATCAACCTAAGCGCGCGCCGACGCCGCACGAACCTCGTAGCGGCATCGGTGCCATTTTGGCCCCACCCCACCCTCGGCCTCCCTGCCGGCTTCTTCGGCCCTTCCTGCTCCTCTTCCTTCCTCGCCCTCCTCCCCCGGAGGTGTTGCACACCCCCGGCAATGATCGGCTACGTGTGAGAGTGACCCTTCGACGGGGTGACCTTTGGTGCGGGCCCATCGGAGGCGAATAGCCCAGGGGCGGGCATTACACGCACTCGCCTGGGAGCCGTCGGACACACGGACCATCGGTATGGACCATCGGCGCCTGTGGATACAAGGACCACGTATTCGTCTGGGGGCCGATTTTGTGGTCTTCCCTTGGCTATTCGCCCCCAACGTCGCCCCCGAGCCCGCAGATCGATGATGCCCGGGGGGTGTGGTAGCCCGGTGCGTATTTACCCCGTTCAGCTCCACCAGTAGATCGTTACATCACCTGCGTCGTATCGACTGGTCTCGATGGACAAACACACGTTGGCGCTGACACGTTCTGAGGATCATCGAACAGGGGTCCCCCCAGCACCGGTTTGCGCGCTTGGATTTGGTCTCCCCGCGGCCGCCTTCTGCCGCGCACCAGGGGTCACTCTTTCCTCGGGTCACTCTTGCGCGTAGCTGAAATGAGATATCTGTCTGGGATCTTTTCGTGAAGTCATCGTATCCTGTGTGTATCTTCGCCCTCCTCAGCACGGCTGCTGCCAGGCACGCTTCAATAGCCAGTCTTCCTCGGTCTGAGGCCCTGGCATCACGCGCACTGCCCTTCGGGGCACACGGGCACACCTCGCACGTGTCCGGCACCCGCGCTGGTCCCGATCCCTATAGCACCCCGGGCGTCGAGTTTTTTTGACAGCCTGGATTCCCAAATCCTTACCCAGAGCTAGCTTTTCGTTCTAAGTCCTCCTGCAATGGTGCGCGGTGGCCCGAACCGGCGCCCTAAGGTCGAAAGTGCACACGCGTTCAAGCGTGTTTTTTTTTCGAGACCCACGGGGGGGGTCCGATTCCAATCCCGATTTGCCCCCCCCCCCCCCGTCGCCGCGCGCGCCCGCCGCCGCGCAGTTCGAAGGAGCGCTGCCCCCGATCCTCAACGCGCTCGAGGCCCGCGCGCGCGCGAACCCAGACCCGCGCGCGCGCGCGTGCGCTCCCTCGCGGTCGTGTTCTGGCAAGGCGGGTGGGACGAGGAGGACGGAGGTGGACGGAGGACGGAGGAGGATGACGGTGATGATGATGACGATGAGGATGACGACGACGATGACGATGACGACGATGACGATGACGATGACGATGATGATGGTGATGATGATGATGATTATGATGATGACGATGATGACGATGATGATGATGATGACGATGATGATACTGATGATGATGATGATGATGACGGTGACGATGATGATGATGATGAGGATAATGGTGATGATGATGATGAGATGATGCGGTCGATGCTGATGATGATGATGATGATGGTGACGATGATGATGGTGATGATGGTGATGATGGTGATGAGATGATGACAGTGATCATGCTGAGTATGATGATTTTGCTGCTGATGAAGATGCTGCTTGCGATGATGATGATGGCGATGATGGCGATGATGGTCATGATGATGATGATGATGATGATGCTGATGATGATGATGATGATGATGATGATGATGATGGTGATGATGATGATGATGATGAGATGATGAAGGTGATGCTGATGATAGCGATCATGATGGGGATGATGAGGATGATAGGGATGATGATGTTGATGATGATGCTGATGAGGGTGGTAGTGGTGGTGATGGTGGTGGTAGTGGTGCTGATGCTGATGATGATGCTGCTGATGATGATGCTTATGCTGCTGCTGATGATGATGCTGCAGCTGCTGCCGCTGCTGCTGCAGCTGATGATGAGGATGATGAAGATGATTGGGGATGACTATGTTGATGATGCTGATAATGATCATGATGGGGATGATGAGGATGATGAGGATGATTAGTTCAATGAGGATGATGATGTTGATGAGGATGATGAGGGTTATGATGATGCTGCTGATGATAATGATGATGCTGATGACGGTGGTAGTGGTGGTGATGGTGGTGGTGATTATGATGACGACGATGATGCCGACGATTACGACGACGAGGATGTTGGTGAGGAGGATGTCCATAACGACGACGACTACGGCGAGGATGATGAATGTGCTTGTATTGGTTATGTTGACCGTGATAATGGTGATGATGGTACTGACGTTGATGAAAACTTTGACGATGATGATGGTGATGGTGGTGGTGACGGTGGTGGTTTCCGTAGTGGTGGTGATCATGTTGATGGTGATGATTGTGGTGGTGGTGAAGACGATAAGCACGATGATGACGATAATGCTGATAGTGCTGGCGATGTTGATGATGATGATTGTGGTAAGGGTATTGGTAATGGTGATGACGAGAATGATCGTGATGATGAGCGTGATGCAGATAGTTGTGTTGTTGTTGATGGTGGTGACGAAGGTTACGCTGACGACACCTGCGAGACACAGTGATACTAGTGGTGATGATGCTGATGATGATGATGCTGATGCTGGTGATGATGATGATGATGATGATGATGCAGATGAAGATGCTGCTGCTGATTAGGATGATGACATACATGAAGGTGATCTTGGTTGCGATTACGCTAGGGATGTTGATTATGATGGGTGTGATGGTTGTCGCTGCGGTTGCGGTGGCGATTATAATGATGATGATGATGATGATGATGATGATGATACTGATGATGATGATGATGATGATGATGATGATGATGATGATGATGATGCTGCTGATGTTGATGCTGATGATGATGATGATGATGATGATGATGATGATGATGCTGATGATGCTGATGATGATGATGATGATGATGCTGATGATGATCTTGTTGCTTGTTGGGTTGCGGGGGAGGAATGCTTCCTCCTTTGCTTTCTCTTTCATATTATGCTTCCTCGTCGTCATCCTCCCTCGCTCGCCCTCCCTGTTCCCTTTCCCTCCTCTTTCCCCTCGTCAGAGGGCTGAGTGGAATCCGGGCTGAGTGGCCTACCGAAGTCAACATGAGATCATGGCCAGCTCTTTAACTATTATTGCGTCGGCTTTTACGGGGGAGGAAGAGGAGGTAGAGTGAGGAGGAGGCGGCGGAGGAGGATGTTTAAGATGAGGCAGGAGGACGAGGGGGGACTGGAAGGAAACGTGGGAGGAGGAAGAGGAGGAGTGGGGGGGGACAAAGGTGATCAGCGAGGCGGGGCAGGAGGGAGGAACCCCACCATCCCATCCAGAAACGATGCCCAGGCGTTTTGCCTTGACCAGGGATGTCGAGGAACACGCAGTGGAATAAAGGACTGGGGATTCCGTCATACCCCAAGAGGGGAGGATGGAGGCGGAATCGGAGGGGTAGGAGGATGATGAGGAGGCGGAGGGGGAGGGGGAGGAGGGAGGAAGAGGATTAGGCAGAGGAGGAGGAGGCGGAGGAGGAGGAGCAGGAGGAGGAGGGCTAGCAGACAGGCCAGAGGCCTCTTGGGTGTCTCTAGGAGTCTCGTCGGATGTCTCTTGGGAACTTCTTGGGGTCCCCTCGGGGCGACTTGGAGGCCTCTGTGGTCCCGGGGGCCTCTTGGAGGGTCTTGGGTGCTTCGGGGGAGCATCTTGGGGCGTCTTAGGGGTCTCTTGAAGACCTCTTTGGGGCCTGTTGGGGTCTCCTGGGCACCTATTGGGGCACTCTTGGGCGCCTCCGTGGCCATCTTGGAGCCGTCTGGGAGGACAGGTCAAAGCAGAGAGGGCCTCCAGTTAGCATTTGCCCTCTAGAGCGCCTTGGACCCATCCTGGGGCGCTCTTGGAGCCATCCTGGGGCTCTCTTGGGCCATCTTGGAGCCATATTGAGGCCTCGGAGGACCATCAGAAGCGAATGGGGTGAGAAGGCAACCATCATTGATTTCCTCAGATGTTGGAATGATTCTGGCCTCTTGGGGGCCGCTTTGTGAGGCTCCATGGCATCTCGGAGCCGTCTTGGAGCGGTCTTGGGACCTTGTGGCGTACGTTGGAAACCATCTCGAGCCTCCTCGCGCTATCTGGAGCCAGCTTGGAGGCCCTCATGGGCACCCCTGAGGTCCTCTTGGAGCCATCTTGGGCCAAGAGAGGCCCTCTGACACCTCGCGGCTCCTCCCATCCAAGTCCAGGGATTGGGTAAGGGGAGGGGTCAGGCAACTCCAAGCCGCAAGCCATGTCGCTCACTCCCACACGCCCTCCCGAGTCTCAGCACAGACAGGGGCTGCCATCGACAACCATTGAGAATCAATGCAGACGCCAGCCAGGTGCGCGATGCCCGCGAGATGCGCCGCACACGCCACGCGCGCCAGGGGTGCCAAATTGGGCACTATGTTGACCGCCCTGCAATCCTTGTCAAAAAGCAATGCAACATGATGGCGTGTTTGCGAGCATTGTGTCTGGTGTTTGCGTGTGTGGGTGCGCACCCGCAATCATTGCACTTGTTCCTGACATGGATAGTAGACCGGCGCGCAGCAGGCAGAATGCCGCCCCACCCGCCGTCCTTGGCAAAGAAAAACTTGCACTTCTTGTTGGAAGGAACTGTGGACCTGCGCGCAGCAAGCAATACGCCGCCCCCTCCCCCCGCCGTGCTTGTCAAACACCAATGCAAAGTGATCGCGGGGCGTCCGCGCACGATCCAGATTTTGGTGCAGCGTCACTTTGCATTGTTATTTGCAAGAGGTTGTTGGGGTGTGTTGACATTGCACGCAGCAGGCAATCTGCCAGCACCCCCGCCGTCCTGCCAAGAACCAATTCAAAGTGATCGCGGGGCGTCCGCGCATGATCCATGATTTGGTGCAACGTGCACTTGGCATTGTTTTTTGAAGAGGGATGGCGGGGGGGGGGTGGTCGGCGTGGTCCCGGGTTTGTCGCTGGTCGGATGTGGAGGGGGTGTATATCATTGGGGAACACTGATGGGCATTCCCCGAAGGGTAAGACGGGGAAGATGAACGCGGAAACGCTCTAAACTATTCACGCCCAGCGGCCTGGTATGATTTTCATGTGACATGCATCTTTAGCCGTTCTCAGGACGGTCATGTGAGCGCAATATCCAAGAATCAGTGCGAGGTTTTGGAAGAGGTGGCCTTGGGATTTGGACAGTCTTCCGAGGATGACTCCAGTGATGTGGGCCTCGCCAGTCCCAAAAGAGTTTTGTGAAGGACAGTCTCGAGAGACTTTCTGGATTCACAGGTCACTGGGCCATCTGTCACCAGACGGCTTAGGGACCAAGTTTCGGGGGCACGTCAGCTGCCCACTTCACCGATCCCTGGGGTTGGCGGGGCAAGGGAGTCAGCCTCTGCCTACCGCTGAGCGGCTTGTCCTTCGTTTTTATTTCCCCGCCTTCTAGGCACCTCCCTCGCAGGAACCTCACCCCTCCCGCCTCTCTCGGCCTGATACGCTCCTCCTTCTTCTCATCCTCCTCCTCATCCTCATCATCATGATCATCGTCATCATCATAATCATCGTCGTCGTCGTCGTCGTCGTCGTCATCATCATCATCATCATCATCGCACACATTGACACACTCACACTCACTCATGTGTGTGTGTGTGTGTGTCAGTGGAAAGCGCATCCCATCATCGTCAACACCATCATCATCATCATCATCACCACTATCCTCATCACACCACCACCATCGTCATCAGTATCACTACACAATCCCGTGATGATCATCCACCTTCGGTTGTCATCATCATCATCATCACCATCACCATCACCACCACCACCATCACAATCACCATCACCATCACCATCACCATCACTACCATCACCATCACCATCACCATCACCATCACCATCACCATCACCATCACTATCACCATCACCATCACCATCACCACCACCAGAATCACCATTACCATTACCATCACCATCACCATCACCATCACCATCACCATCACCATTAACCATTCACCAATTGTCATTGCCATTGCCATTGCCATTGCCATTGCCATTGCCATTGCCATTGCCATTGCCATTACCATTACCATTACCATTACCATTACCATTACCATTACCATTACCATTACCATTACCATTACCATTACCATTACCATTACCATTACCATTACCACCATTACCATTACCATTACCATTACCATTACCATTACCATTACCATTACCATTACCATTACCATTACCATTACCATTACCATACCATACCATTACCATTACCATTACCATTACCATTACCCACCATTGCCATTGCCATTACCATTGCCACCATTACCATTACCATTACCATTACCATTACCATTACCATTACCATTACCATTACCATTACCATTACCATTACCATTACCATTACCATTACCATTACCATTACCATTACCATTACCATTACCATTACCATTACCATTACCATTACCATTACCATTACCATTACCATTACCATTACCATTACCATTACCATTACCATTACCATTACCATTACCATTACCATTACCATTACCATTACCATTACCATTACCATTACCATTACCATTACCATTACCATTACCAGTGTTACCACCATTACCATTACCATTACCATTACCATTACCATTACCATTACCATTACCATTACCATTACCATTACCATTACCATTACCATTACCATTACCATTACCATTACCATTACCATTACCATTACCATTACCATTACCATTACCATTACCATTACCATTACCCTTACCATTACCATTACCATTACCATTACCATTACCATTACCATTACCATTACCATTACCATTACCATTACCATTACCATTACCATTACCATTACCATTACCATTACCATTACCATTACCATTACCATTACCATTACCATTACCATTACCACTACCAGTACCAGTACCAGTACCAGTACCATGACCATTGCCATTGCCATTACCATTACCATTACCATTACCATTACCATTACCATTACCATTACCATTACCATTACCATTACCATTACCATTACCATTACCTTACCGTTACCTTACCGTTACCGTTACCGTTACCACCGTTACCGTTACCGTTACCGTTACCATTACCATTACCATTACCATTACCATTACCATTACCATTACCATTACCATTACCATTACCATTACCATTACCATTACCATTACCATTACCATTACCATTACCATTACCATTTACCATTACCATTACCATTACCATTACCATTACCATTACCATTACCATTACCATTACCATTACCATTACCATTACCATATTACCATTACCATTACCATTACCATTACCATTACCATTACCATTACCATTACCATTACCATTACCATTACCATTACCATTACCATTACCATTACCATTACCATTACCATTACCATTACCATTACCATTACCATTACCATACCATATTACCATTACCATTACCATTACCATTACCATTACCATTACCATTACCATTACCATTACCATTACCATTACCATTACCATTACCATTACCATTACCATTACCATTACCATTACCATTACCATTACCATTACCATTACCATTACCATTACCATTACCATTACCATTACCATTACCATTACCATTACCATTACCATTACCATTACCATTACCATTACCATTACCATTACCATTACCATTACATTACCATTACCATTACCATTACCATTACCATTACCATTACCATTACCATTACCATTACCATTACCATTACCATTACCATTAACATTACCATTACCATTACCATTACCATTAACATTACCATTACCATTACCATTACCATTACCATACCATTACCATTACCACCAGTTACCATTACCATTAACATTGACATTACAAGTACCATTACCAATACCTTAACATTACCATTACCATTACAATTACCAGTACAATTACCATTACCTATTTTACCATTACCATTCCATACCATTACCCTTACCATGGCCAGTTGACATGCCCCCATTGCCATTGCCATTGCCATGCCATTGCCATTGCCATTGCCATTGCCATTGCCATTGCATTGCCATTGCCATTGCCATGCCCATTGCCATTGCCATTGCATTGCCTAGCCATTTGCCATTGCCATTACCATCACCATCACCATCACCATCACCATCACCATCACCATCACCATCACCATCACCATCACCATCACCATCACCATCACCATCACCATCACCATCACCATCACCATCACCATCACCATCACCATTCACCATTCACCATTCACCATCACCATTAACCATTCACCATTCACCAATTGCCATTGCCATTGCCATTGCCATTGCCATTGCCATTGCCATTGCCATTGCCATTACCATTACCATTACCATCACCATTACCATTACCATTACCATTACCATTACCGTTACCGTTACCGTTACCATTACCATTACCATTACCATTACCATTACCATTACCATTACCATTACCATTACCATTACCATTACCATTTACCATTACCATTACCATTACCATTTACCATTACCATTACCATTACCATTACCATTACCATTACCATTACCATTACCATTACCATTACCATTACCATTACCATTACCATTACCATTACCATTACCATTACCATTACCAAATTACCATTACCATTAGGCCAGTACCATTACCATTACCATTACCATTACCATTACCATTCCGTTTACCATTACCATTACCATTACCATTAACGCATTTACCATTACCATTACCAGTACCATTACCATTACCATTAACGATTACCAGTACCATTACCATTACCATTACCATTACCATTACCATTACCATTCCATTTACATACCTTACCATTACCATTACCATGTACATTACCCGATTACCAATTTACCAGTACCAGTACCAGTACCAGTACCAGTACCAGTACCAGTACCAGTACCAGTACCAGTACCAGTACCAGTACCAGTACCAGTACCAGTACCAGTACCATTACCATTACCAGTACCAGTACCAGTACCAGTACCAGTACCAGTACCAGTACCAGTACCAGTACCATCCCCAGTAACATCCCCATTACCATCCCCATTGCCATTCCCATTACCATCCCCATTGCCATTACCATTGCCATTACCATTACCATTACCATTACCATTACCATTACCATTACCATTACCATTACCATTACCATTACCTCCACCATTACCATTACCATTACCATTACCATTACCATTACCATTACCATTACCATTACCATTACCATTACCATTACCATTACCATTACCATTACCATTACCATTACCATTACCATTACCATTACCATTACCATTACCATTACCATTACCATTACCATTACCATTACCATTACCATTACCATTACCATTACCATTACCATTACCATTACCATTACCATTACCATTACCATTACCATTACCATTACCATTACCATTACCATTACCATTACCATTACCATTACCATTGCCATTACCATTACCATTACCATTACCATTACCATTACCATGGCCATGACCATGACCATGACCATGACCATGACCATGACCATGGCCATGGCCATGGCCATGGCCATGACCATGACCATTACCATTACCATTACCATTACCATTACCATTACCATTACCATTACCATTACCATTACCATTACCATTACCATTACCATTACCATTACCATTACCATTACCAATTACCATTACCATTACCATTACCATTACCATTACCCTTACCATTACCATTACCATTACCATTACCATTACCATTACCATTACCATTACCATTACCATTACCATTACCATTACCATTACCATTACCATTGATTACCATTACCATTACCATTACCATTACCATTACCATTACCATTACCATTACCATTACCATTACCATTACCATTACCATTACCATTACCATTACCATTACCATTACCATTACCATTACCATTACCATTACCATTACCATTATTACCATTACCATTACCATTACCATTACCATTACCATTACCATTACCATTACCATTACCATTACCATTACCATTACCATTACCATTACCATTACCATTACCATTACCATTACCATTACCATTACCATTACCATTACCATTACCATTACCATTACCATTACCATTACCATTACCATTACCATTACCATTACCATTACCATTACCATTACCATTACCATTACCATTACCATTACCATTACCATTACCATTACCATTACCATTACCATTACCATTACCATTACCACCACCACCACCACCACCACCATCACCATCACCATTACCACCACCACCACCATCACCATCACCATCACCATCACCACCCCCATCACCACCACCACCACAACCATCACCATCAGCATCAGCATCAGCATCAGCACCATCACCATAACATCATCAGTATCATCACCATCATCAGCATGATCATCCTTGCACACCCACGCACATTCACTTACCCGCACTCACACACTCTCGCACCCATCTTGAGGAAGTCTCGAGCGGGAGCCTCGTTTGTGAGTGAATTGCGAGGCAGTCGCAGGCGTGAGCCCCCTCCCATAAGCCCGAATCTCAAATTATTTATCCGAGCGGGCCATCGGGAACCTGTAGCTGTCGTCAATTTGGGCTTGTTCAAGCTTGAGTATGGAGGACGTCTCAGGCGAGAGCCTCGTGCGTGAGTGAATTGCGAGGAAGTCTCTGGGGGAAGCCCTCTCCATATAGAGCCCGCAGCTCATGTTATTAATCCGAACATGTCCACGGGAATCTGTAAAGTCGTCACGTTTGGCTTCTTCAAGCTTGAGTATGGAGGACCTCTCAGGTGGGAGCCTCGTCTGTGAATGAATTGCAAGGAAGTCTCAGGCGGGAGCACCCTCCCTATCGGGCCCGAAGCTCAAATCATGAATCCGAGCGGGTCATCGGAAACGTTGATTTGTCGTCATTTTTGGCTTCGTCAACCTTGAATAGGGAGGAAGTTTCAGGCGGGAGCCTCATCTGTGAGTGAATTGTGAGGAAGTCTCAGGCGTTCACCCCCTCCCTAAAGGGCCCGCAGTGCATGCTAAGTGCTAATCCGAGTGAGTCTTTGACGACTTGTACTTGTCGTCACGTCTGGCTCCTTCAAGCTTGAGTATCGGCGGCGTGCGAGGGGGGGACGTGAGAAGGATAAGGCCTTTTCAGAAGGCGTCGGGACTTCTCAGAAGCCCTCGCGCCTTTTCAGAGGTTCTTTTGGAGCCTCCCGGGAAGACTCAGACACCTTCTCAGAATCAATGCTTCCAGAATCAGTGCAGCGTGGAGTGGCATCTTCAAGCAGGAACTGACAACTCGGTCGTACTCCCTGAAGGATCGTCCGCGGCTGTTCAACGGCAGTGTCTCACCCACGCTACTTTACGGCGCTGGCTCCTGGACGATGACGGTCCCGTTGAATCACGGGTGCGGTCCACGCAACGCCGCATGTTCAGAATGATATTCGGATCCCCGCGACGCCGATTCCCGGAAATCAGCGCGGAAGCGAAAGACCGCGGTCATGCCGACAGCAGCGGCGACACGCCAGACTCCGACGACAGCGGCACCGACTCCAGCACCACGAACACCACCGCAACATCGAGCTCACATTCTCAAAATGTCATTGTTGAGCCATAGCAGGATTGGATCAGGCGCACGACGAGGAATGTCGAACAATCCTGCCGCGAAATGGGACACGAGTGTTGGTGCATACGACAAGATGGCATACAATGGAGACTTGTTGGGGCGGTTGTGTGCGATGGCGAGGGGAAGTGGAACCGAAAGGCATTCTCTTGGGACCCGACCAGCGCAATGCATGTGCAACGCGATTACCACAACGACCTCACAAGAGATGGATCGATGATGTGGCGGAATTGAGTCGCACAACGCGTGGGGAGAATCGGTCAACAACTGCGTCGGACAGCAACTTGTGGTCACAATTGGGGGGCGGTTATGTGCACCGTACACATGAAGATATATGTGCCCTCGACTGAATGAGCGGCGCCCCGTCGCCCACTCCCAGCCCCTTCGCAAAGGCCCGCCCCTCTTCATTTCCTCCTCAGTTTCGCCGCCGAGAATATGGAAGAAGTCTCGGGTGGGAGCCCCCTCCCTATCGGGCCCGAAACTCGAATCATGAATCCGAGCGGGTCTTCGGAAACTTGAATAGCTTCGTCAAGCTTGAATAGGGAGGAAGTTTCAGGCGGGAGCCTTGTCTGTGAGTGAATTGTGAGGAAGGCTCAAGCGTTAGTTGCCTCTCTAGATGGCCCGCAGTTCATGCGAAGTACTAATCCGAGTGAGCCTTTTAAAACTTTTACTTGTCGTCACCTCCGTATCGGCGGCGGCGTGCGAGGGGGCGGCGGGACTCTCCTCAGACGCCCCCGCGTTTTCTCTGAGGTTTTTTTTGTGCGTCTTCCGGGAAGGCTTCGACAGCTTCTCAGAAGGCCAAAAGGGGGATTTCCGAGCCTTCTGTCGCCGAAAGTATGGAGGAAGTCTCAGGCGGGAGCCTCGTTTGTGAGTGATTTGCAAGGAAGTCTCAGGCGGGAACCCCCTCCGTATAGGGCGGGTCGTCGGGCACCTGTAACAGTCGTCGATGTTGGCCTCTTCAAGCTTGAGTATGGAGGAAGTCTCATGCGGGAGCCTCGTTTGTGAATGAATTGCGAGGGATCATCAGGCGGGTGCCATGTCCGCATGGGGCCCGCAGTACATGTTACTACTCCAAGCAGATTTTTGGAAATGTGTGCCTTTCGTGCTTATTGGTTTCTATGAGTTTCCGAATATGGAGGAAATCCCAGGCGGGAGCTTCGTCCGTGAGTGAATTGCGAGGGAGGGGGCCGCACTTCATGTTACTAATCCGCGCGGGTCATCGGGAACTTGTAACTGTCGTCACCTTCGGCTTATTTTCAAGTTTGAGGATGGGGGAAGTCTTAGTCGGGAGCCTCGCTTGTGAGTGAATTTCAAGGAAGTTTGAGGCGGGAGCCGTCTCCATGGGGCCCGCAACTCATGTTATTAAGCCGGACGGGTCAATAGAAACGTCTAGGCGTCGTAATTGTTGGGCTCTGGAGGCGTTCAATTGAAGGACGTTTCGAGCGGCAGCTTCGTTTGTGCGTGAATGGCAACAAAGTCTCGAGCGGGAGCCAAGCGGTTCGTCAGCGAAAGAATCGCGAATAAGTGCTGGGCCCTCGGGGACCTTCTGATCACGTTTTTGGGCTGCGCCGCGCGAGCGCAAACCCTTTCCAGCAGAGGTCTGGTCCGCCTGGTAGAGGACGTTGGCCTCGGGCAACCACGGCGTCCTAGACCCTCGGCACCACTATGAGTCGGCTACGGCATGGGCATCTAATGGGAGACGCTGGCGAGGTGGATCGACACGCGCGCTCGTCGCGACGTGCGGCGTCTGGGCATGCCCTTCGTTTTCTTTCAGGCCGTACGCGAGTGCAACACGATTCGCGGAGATCCCGACGCGGGCCGGCGACCCGTCAACGTTCTTGACATGCACAAGACTGGGGCATTGACGCCGTCTGGCCATCACGCGTCGGCATGGGGTCCCGGTGGACGGCCGCGCAGGAGGAGCTGACGAAGAAGTCGGTGCTTGTGCAGGAGCAACAGGCAACGGGCCACCGTCGTGTCTTTCGAGTTTAACCCCCAGGACGAGCAGCAGTGCGAGGGGCGCGCTCTGGGCCAGCGCTTCCGCCCCCGTTTCGTACCGCAGGGAATCTGGATGCATCTGCGCGGCTTCAAGGAGGCCCCGATGGGCCAGGAGGTCGCCGAGCTGCTGCTACAGGGGGCACCAGGCGCTGACGACGACGGCGAGGCCGAGGCGCGGGAGAATAGCTTGCTCGTGTTCAGGCCAAGCAAGCAGGAACTCACGTTGCGGAGTTCGGGGCCGCGCGTCGTGCGCCGCTCGGGGTTCACCCTGATTCTCCCGTCATACTTGACCTCTTGGCTGTCGCAGGGTCAGACGCTGCGCAAGGGCGTCGCCGTCGACGGCGCCAGGGATGGGGGCGCCATCGCGCGGGCGTGTCGGACCAGCAGTGGTGGCTGCGCCTCTACGTCGTGTTCTCCTGCGCCGCGCGCGCGCGCGGAGCGCGCCGATCCCGCGGCCGCCCGCGCGAGAGTTCGCGGGGCGCGGGCCGCCAGTTTCCTTCGGAAGGCGTTCGGGGAGTTCGACGAGGGGGCTGGGGGCTCCAGTGCAGAGGCGGCGTAGGTCGCGGCGGAGATGTGCTTCGCCGCGTTGCTTCCCGCCTGAGCGCGGCCGCGACGAGTTCGAGACCGGCGGGGTTGTCCGGCGGCTTGGTCCCGCGCCCCAGCAGTTCGCGGGGTTGCCCCGACGGCCTGGCCCGCGAGGTTGCCCCAGCGGCTTCGCGTTCTGGTCTGGCCATCGGGGAGCGCGGCCATGTTGGCCGCGGCGGCGACGGCGCCAAGTGACATCGACTTGTGCGCTTTTGTTAGAGGAGGGGGGGATGAGGTGGATGGGGGAGAAAAAACAGGGGGCGGGAAAAAAAGGCCCCCGCCAAGGCGAAAACGTGCAGGCTGATTGGGAGACGGGGAGGAAGATTTTGCGTTCACGCGGATGACGATGACGTGCACTTCCATGTTCGTTGGGGGTATTCTCATGTGGGGTTTATCGTCGGTGTGATTCGGTCTGCTTCTCATTCCCTCCTTTTGTCTTTCCGCCACGGCCCTGGAGGCTCTTCAACAAAGCTCGCACCCTCTGGATGGGGTTCCCCGAACAGACCAAGAAGGGGCGTCTGCCCGCAAGGCTGTCGCCTTCGGCGACTGATTTCGCAGGCGCACAGAATCGGCCATTCGCGGGGGAGGAGAAGAGGAATGCAGACTGCATGCAAAGGCGCCGTGCATAGATGGCAGAAGGGTGTGTGGCGGGTGCGTGCGGGCGGTCGACCCCGACAGGGGGGGTTCGGGATGTCATTATCTCCATGAGTACATTTGCCATTTGTTTTTCTTTGTTCTCTCTGTCTCTTTTTGTCCCCCGTTTTTTTTTTGTTGTTTTATCTCTCTCTCTCTCTACATTCGTATACACATGTATCCTTTTTTTCCCTGCCTCTCCCTCCCCTTCTCTGTTTCTCTCCCCCTCCCTCCCATCTTTCTCTTGCCATCTACTCTCCCCCTCAAGTCCCCCCTATTGTCCCCTCGCACCCTTTTCATCCGGGCAGCGGCGGCGGTAGAGCGCCCGCTCTCCCCAGGTGTCGGGCTTCGAGCACCGCCTGGTCCTGGAGGTGCTCGGCCTTCCGCGCCCTGCTCGCGCCCCCTTCCGCTCCTGCTGTTATTGTTGGTTTTGCTGCTGCTCCTCCTCCCTCTTGTCCTCTCCCTCCGCCCTCCAGCGCACGCTGTACAACATGCGGCGCACGAGGCAGCTAAAGACAACCCACGCCGGCGCCGATTGGTTCCGCCACGAGCGACGGGAAGGCAACCGGGAGGCGGACTGCTGGGCCACACGCTCCTTCACAGAACACAAGAATGTATTCATGAACGACGTCCCAGCTCACCTGCCCGTCTTCAACGAAGACGAAAGATGAGGTTGCGCCTGAGCTTCGACGGCGGCCTCCGGGGACGCCACGCAGCGTCCGGATTCGTCATCGAGGTCCTCGACCAGAACAGCACCTACAAGGTCCTGATGGCCGGCGGGCGCTATCTAGGTGATTTTTCGGGCCTAGAGTTGGTCACGAATCTTCTGCACAGAGTATGTAGCACGCCCAGTGGTTGTGGCCAAGCGTGACGACTTGTATCTGAAGCGAACACACAGTCGATTTTCCAGCATCAGCCTTAAACGAACTCGTCTTTTCAGGCGGCCGTCCATCCTCCACCTCCTTTTCCCGCTGCTTCCCTGCCCAGGCACCTCATGAATAGAGAGCTCCCTGAACGCACTGGTTCTTCAAACTCTGTTTTTTTCTCACATGGATCTGGGACGAGGAACAATCCGCTCCAGAGCGTTCCAGAACGCTCTCAGAGCCTGTTGGAAACTCTGAGAAGGCCGCGGTGCCCGAGACATCCTCCCAAACCGCCGGATCTCAGAGATTCTCGACCCGACTTTATCCTCGTCGTGGCTTCGTCTTGTTCTGCCGCCAGGGCAGGGAACCAGACCTCCTGGGGCCCTCGGCTCGGGAAACCCATTCACCCGTCTGGCACGACGGCCAGCCTCTCCCCACGTCCTTGGCCTCCCGGAGGCCCGCCTGGAGTCCCGCGGCCGTCAACTCAAAGACGCGGCCCGCGGCGAGAGACTGGTCCGCGTGGAGAAGCGGCACGTGGAGGCGCCGTTCGATGGTGTTCGTAAGGCGGGGGTTATCCCGAGGTGGGGTTCGGGATCGATTCCAGCTGGATGTTCATATCTCCCTCTTTCAGGGGGCGTTTAGAGCGATCCCTCCCCCCCAACACCCCCCTTCCGCCCCTCCCCCACCTTTACGCCCTGGCCGGGCTGTCCGTGCGGAGCGCCGCCCGCCCAGCGGGCGGGCACGCAGAGTGGCCGACCCGTGCGCCATCACGGGAACGACCCCGCGGCAGTCACGGGGGGGGGGGGGCTTGGGGGCCGCGGGAAGGGGGGCGGGAGGTTTCTTCGGACCGCGGGTTGCACACAATCACGGCGTCGGAAGTCTGGGACCGCGCCCTCCGCAGTCCTCTTTATAAGCTTGAGGGCCTTGATGTGTACGGCCGCCTGGCGTGACTGGCAGGGCGCATCCGGGAGCATGTTGCCCCCACGTGGTGGTGGTTGGGGGCCTGTGGGGGCTTCGTGGTGGTGGTTTCTCGGGCTCACGCCGCGCTGCCGACCACTCCAGGCCGACGAAGGAGAGGAGCAGGCGGAGGAACACGGAAGCCGTAGAGTGCCCGCCGCGCTGCGCACCCCGAGGAGCGGGCGGCGCACCCCGAGGAGCGAGGATTTGTGGGATGAGGCCGCTTCCTTGGACTGTTGCGCGCGGTGGCGGAGACGTCCGCCCTGTCGGGGGCTCGGCTCGCCTGCTCGGGGGGCGTTGCGCTCCTCTGCTAGGCGTGCGGTGCTTCGGACGGTAGTGGTGGGGACAGTGGTGGGGACAATGGTGGGAACAGGGGGGACAGTGGACAGTGGTGGGGACGGTGGTGGTGGGGACAGTGGTGTGGGGACAGTTGGAATGAGGTGGAAACAGTGGGACAGTGGAGGGTACAATGGTGGTGGGGACAGTGGTAAAGGCGGTGGCGAGGACGGCGGTGGGACAATGGGACAGAGGTACAGTGGGGACAGTGGTGGGGACAGTGGGGACAGTGGTGGGAACAGTGGGACAGCTCAGTGGGACAGCGGAGGAGTCAGTGGGACAGTGGGGACAGTGGGGATAGGCAGTGGTTGGGTCCGTGGAGACAGTGGGGAGAGTGGAACCGTGGTGGGAACAGTGGTGGGAACAGTGGTGGGAACAGTGGGGACAGTGCGACAGTGGTGGGGGCACTGGTGGGGACAATAGGGACGGTGGTGGAACCAGTGGGGACAGTGGTGGTGAGGACAGTGGTGCTGGGAACAACAGTGGGGGATGTGATGCGAGCGGTGGTAGGGACCGGGAGTCGTTTGCTGGCGGTGCGTGGGGGGGGGGGGTCGAACCGGTAGTGACCCCCCTCCAGTTTTCGAGGGGGGGGGTGGGGTTCCAACCGGTAGTGGCGCCCCCCGGTTTTCCGGATCCGGAGGGGGGGAGGGGGGATTCGAACCGGTAGTGACCCCCCCCCCGGTTTTCGAGGGGGAGGGGGGGGGGGAAGGGTTAGGGGAGGGGGGGGTTTTGCCGGGGGGGAAGGGGGGGGGGTCCAGTAGGGGAGGGGGGATTTTCGGAGGGGGGGGAGACCCCCGGGTTCCGGAGGAAAAGGTTGGCAATTTTCCACAGTAAAGCGGCGGTGGATCACGCTCTCTCGATCTTCGCGAGTCAGTGAATGCGTAAACACGACTTCGGAGCGGAAGGGCGCTCCCTGCAAAATGATAGCGGACGTAACTGTTTCAATCCAATTCCATTCCATTTTGCGTCCATCCTCCTTCATCCTCTCTCCCCCTCTCTCTCTCACCGTTTCTGTTTCCTCTCTCCCTCACCCTTCTATCCGCACTCATCTCCTCATCTCTCTTCTTCTCTTCCTTTGTTCTCTTCGCTCCACGGCGCTTGCTCCCACGGCGCATCGCGTTGTCGTCGTCGTCGTTGCCAGGAAGGTCGCTCCGTGCGGGGCACATCGCACTGCCAGGCGTATGTCCTAGAATCTCGCTGTGCGCATACCCGCTCGCTCCTAGCGAACGTCGCTGTGCAAACGTTCTCGCCAGGAATCTCACTTTTCGCGTACCCGCTCGCTCCCAGTGCAGATCGATCACATTGCCCGCGTTGCAGCTCGCAACCTCCCAATTCAGGCAATTTCGGCAGCCTTCCGATTTTCTCTCCGAGTCAGCGTGCGGGTGGGGCTGGCCAAAGCGACCCAGCCACTGACATCATTATCATGGCCCCAGTTGCTTGTCATCAAGCCATGCCGCGTCAGCCGCGTATCCTCGATATCGTATTGGGTTCTTCTGGGGGTCATGCTGTTTGCGCTGCCGCGGTCGGCGCGGCAAGGTGGCGCAGCACCTGGGAGAGAACATGGTCCGCACCATTGCCATGGACGGCACGGACGGGTTCCCCCTGGCCCCAGCCGCTCGGTGGTCGAGGTTGCAGTCATCGCGGTCGTCGCTGTAGTCGTCGTCGTTTGTCGTCGTCATCGTCGTCGTCGTCGTCGTCTTTGTCGTCGTTGTCGTCGTGAGCGTGGGCGTGGTGGGCGTGGTCGTGGTCGTGGGCGTTGTCGTGGTGGTGGTGGTGGTGGTGCTCGTCGCGGAGTCGTCGCGGAGGGGGGGGCTCCGCACGCACAGGGAGGCGCCCGCGCCCAGGTGGCCGTCCGCGCCGCCCCCTTCCTGGCCTCCAGGGTCGTCACCTCCCTCCCCCTCTCGGGAAGAGGAGGGGCGGGCCGCCACGAAGGAACGTTCGTCCTGAGGGACACTGCTCCTTGAGTATGGTTTTGTTTTGTTTTATTGCGTGTGTGTGTGTGTGTTTTGTTTTATCGGGCCGCTTGCGCGCTCGTCGTTCCCCATCTGGCCTTCTGGTTGGCACACCAGTGGCGGGGAGGGCGCCCAAGAGCTTGCCAGAGGGCTCTGTTCGTTGCGTGGTACTTCATGGGAGCCTCAGCCGGTCCCAACATTCCTTGCGGTTTGGTCCGTAAATCCATTTTGGCTCAAGCCTTTCTGGCGCAAGGCCCGTCTCCGCTGGACCCATTCGCTTGCACGGCCGACCGTTCGCCTGTGGGCCGCACGCGGCTCTGCCCCCTGTGCGCGCATGTCTGAGGCCGCGACGAAGACGAGCACGGCGGCGAGGGTGACTGTCTTGACCAGCCTCCCGATCTCCCTCGCGTGGCGCTCCGCTGGCTTCCGCTGGGCGCAAGACGACATGCCAGCCGAGTTCTCCCGCATCGCGCCGTTGCTGCTCGGCTCGCTGCTGCTCTGCGTTGTGCTGCTCGTCCTTCTCCTCGCGGTGCACGGCCGCGCGGAGGCCCGCAAGTTATGTAACAAGAGGTATGCCAGCGCCACCCTTCCCGGAGTCTTTTCCGCGTTGACCTTCGTACTAGAAATTGTTGACGCTTCGCGTATCCCCACCAGCCCATCCAGAAACGATGTTCAGGGGAGTTGAGGTGATCAGGGAAGTCGGGGAGCATGCAGAATAACAAAGGGCGGGGGAAGCTGTCACAGACCCCGAGAGGGGGAGGATGGAAGAGGAGTCGTCGTCGTCGTCGTCGTCGTCGGAGGAGGAGGAGGAGGAGGAGGGGGAAGAGGAGGAGGAGGAGGAGGAGGAGGAGGACGGAGAAGGAGGAAGAATCGGAGGAGGAGGAGGAGGAGGGGAAGGAGCTTCTTGGGGGTCTTTTGAGGGCCTCTTGGAGGGCTTTTTGGGCGCCTTGGGGCATCTTGGGCGCCTCTTGGGACCCTCTTGAGGCGCTCTGGGGAGCCTTCGGGGCGTTCTTGGGGCCATCTTGGAGGGAGTCGATCAAACAAGAGGGGAGCTCCAATTAGCCTCCCCCCTCGGGAGCCCCATAAATCGCCTCTCGGGCCCCTCTTGGAGCGCTCTTGGAGCGCTCTTGGGCGCTTTTGGGGCCGTCTTGGGGCTCTCTTGGGCCTCTCGTGGGGCCCTTTTGGGCCATCTTGGAGCCATATTGAGGCCTCGGATGTCCATCGGAAGCGAAAAGGCGAGAAAGCAAAAAACATTATTTTTCCTTAGGTTTTGGGACGATTTTGGCCTCGTCGGGGCCTCCTTAGGGAGCTCTTTGGCCACTTGGAGCCGTCTTGGGATCGTCTTGGGGCCTCTTGGAGCATCTTGGGAGCCATCGTGAGCGATCTTGCGCTATCTTGAGCCATCTTGGAGCTCATCTTGGGCTCTCTGAGGCGCTTTTGAAGCCATCTTTGGCCATCTTGGACGCTCCGACGCGCCGCGGCCCCCCCCCGTCCAGGTCCAGGGGAGGGGGTAGGGGGAGGGGTAAACCCCTCCCCAAGGGGGAAGAGGGAGGGGTGGAAGAGGATCTGCTCTAGACCACCTACGCCCAGAGGGCTGGTGGGACTTCGCGCTCGCGAACGGCCTCAGCGCGACCTTGGTGGTTCTGCTCAACAAGTGCGCGATTCTGCCGGGCGTCCTCGGGGAGATCTGGTTGACGCGGACCACGCCGTACCGCACGCAGCTCCTCACCATGACAGCTTTGCTCTTGTGCATCATCGTCTACTCTCTCGGTGACGAGGGCGAAATTAACATGTCGCTCGTCGGATTGCTCCTGGGCCTTGGCGCAGCCCTCTCAGATGGAGTCGGCGACATCGCCTTTGAAGCCACGGCGAAGTCCTGCCTCGACGACCTGGAGGAGGATTCGGGTACCGAGACGCTCAGGTGCTTCCTCGTGAACGAGTTGTACAAGTCCGTGTTCAACATCATACTGATGCTCGTGTTCGAGCACAAGTACTTGTCGCGAGGTCTTTTCCATGGCTGGGGCCTCCCCATGCTCGTCGGCGGTGTGATGCCGCTCCCCGTGATGGTCGCGCTTTACAACACGGCCATCTTAACGGCTGGCAACTTGAAGACCAGGATCGCTGCGTCCGCCGACATCGGCATTGCCTATGTGATGGATGCGATTCTATTTGATGACACCGTAAGGATCTCCCAGTGCCTATTGATCCTTGCCATCATCGCCCTGATCGGCGTCTACACCCAGTTCGCCGTTGACGTGCAGAAGGCCGCCGCAGACGCCCTCATCAGGTCGGAGAAGCCAGGCGCAGATGTTGCGTGTAGGGTGTGAGAAGTTTTCGCGGCCCCTCATCGGGGGAGCTCTGCGTCTCGGCCAAGGCTGGCGACCGCAGTAGTAGCAGTAGTGGTGCTGCCTACGGGCATCGCAACTCTTGGTGGTTACTTCGGAGGTGCAAGGGGTCATGATAATGATGCTTTCCAAGATTTCGAGAATGTCTAATTTTTCTTGATGTTCGTCGGGGACTTCAGAATCGAGGGCCGCTAGGTTCGCTGGAGATCCTGGAACGCATCCTGAACCAATCCTATCATGACAGCATCTTCCTCTTAGTTTTGGACTACCACCGCGGCTAGGGTTACCGGACCACCACCGCGGCTAGTCTTGACGTCATTGTTATTACGATTGCAGTCAGCACTACGACTACACGAGTGCAAGTATCGGGCCGCAGCGATACCAACCGTGGCCACTTCTTTATCTTTTTTTGGATGACGCTTCGAAGGCGGTGCTGTCGCTCGTCTTGAAGCTGCGGCCAAACCTGCTAATCTTGTCGTGGAAACGCTTGATGACGAGCTTGGCTCCTATTGCACACGTATTTTCCGACGATGTCCGTAGGGTGACTTGTCTCTTACGTGGAAGGTTCCCGATCCGCGTGCGCGTTGTTTCTATTGGCCTCCCGTTCTGGCGGCCAACTTGCAAATGCCAGGGATGGTGTGCAGCCATCGCCTGCGGTTCCTGTTGCTTCGGTCTAGTTTCAGAGAGCGTCTGCTGAGCTGGCTTGAGCTCGCCTGCGCTGTCTGGGATCTGTGCCCAGCCTTTTTGGTTGCCAACTTCGCAAATTATAACGTTTTAGATATTCGGCAAACATGACGTGGATGCAACACGCTGGGCGTGACCTTCTTGGCTGCAACAGACATGTGTGCATGTAGCGGTCGCTCTCGTGAGCCGAGGCGTTAGCGGCAGCAGGGTGCCGTTCTTTTGCCATCTTTCCGCCGCTACAGACGCAAGTGGGTGTTGCAATGTATGGTTTGCTAGACTCAGGCTGAGGTCATCTAGGCCGTTCGACAACTGTTCAGACGCTGTGCGCAAGACCTCATTATCTGTAACCCCGCTGAGCCAGTCGCGCGCACGTCTCTTCCAACTCCGTGTGTCCATTGGACGGTATTCGCAATTGCATATGGTTGGGTCCTTCGCCAGGCTAATCTTTGTTCCCGCGTGGGGTTCGGCCGGCTTCGAAATTACACTGCCGAGGAACCCCACATACTTATTCAATCGCTTCGCTCATTCCGCCGGCCCTGGAGCGCTTTTTGGGGCCTCTTGGGGCCGTCTTGGTGGCCTCTTGGGGGCCTCTTGGGAGCGTCTCGGGGCTCCTCGGCGGCGTCTTGGGATCCCCTGGGGCCTCTTAGGGGCCTCTTAGGGGGCTCTTGGGGGCCCCTTGGGGCGGGAGGGGGGGTAGTCGATTGCAGGCTCTGAAATCAAATGTGAGTTTGTTCCATCGCGCTGCCGCGCACATCCGCCAGGATCTTGCGTGGCATTGCGGAGGCTTGGGGCGGGGACTGCGGAGCTTTAGGGCGCGAGGTGGAGGAGGCGAGAAGGAGGAGGTGCCGTTTGGGAGGCCTTTGGGGATCATTTGAGAGGCCGTTCGGAGGCGCTTGGGAGCTTTCTGGGGCCTCCTGGGAGCTTCTTGGCGGCATCTTGGGCCTCTTGGGGGCCTCTCGGGGCGTCCTGGGGCCCTCTGTGGGCAGAAAGCTAAAGTTTTCGGTTCGTGGTCCCTCTCTTGGGCCCCTCTTGGGGCCGTCTTGGGGCTCTCTTGGGCCGTCTTGGTGCCTCTTGGGCCGTCTCGGGGCCTTCTTGGGCCGTCTTGGGGCCTTCTTGGAGGCCTCTTGGGCCGTCTTGGGGCGCTCTTGGGGGGCCTCTTGGGCAGTCTTGGAGCGTCGGAAAGGCGAAAAGGCGAGGAAGCCAAAAACCTTCAAACAGCTAAGATAATCACTGATTTTTGTATATTGGGGCTCCGTTTTGGAGCGTCTTGGGGTCTCTTTCGGGCCTCTTGGCGCCTCTTGGGGCCTCTTGGGGGCCTCTTGGGGCGTCTTGGATGCCTCTTGGAGCGGAAGGCTCGAATTTTCGGTTCGTGGTCTCCATCTTGGGCTCCTCTTGGGGCCCTCTTGTGCCGTCTTGGGCGCCTTTTGGGCTGCCTGGAAGCTCTCTCGGGCGGTCTTGGGGCTCTCTTGGGGGCCTCTTGGGCCGTCTTGGGGCGCTCTTGGGGGCTTCTTGGGGGCCTCTTGGGCCGTCTTGGAGTGTCGGAAGCGCGAAAAGGCGAGGAAGCCAACAACCGTCAGAAACCTAATGGAAATCACTGAATTACCTAACAGCGAAGACTGATAGGTTTCTAGTGGGATCAAAAGAGAGCAGCAGATCACTCCACAGGGGGGTCCGGGCAGGTGTTGGGGCGTTTCCGGGCGGCATGAGCCGGGCTCGTTTTTCACCAACAGTCACACACTTCGTGCTCTTCGCCTTCCCAGAACTCCATTCCCAGGCCACATTCTGGGGGGCCGGATGCAACTGTAGGCCACTTCGTGCTCTTCGACATCCCAGAACGCCATTCCCGGGCCACATTCTGGGGGGCCGGATGCAACTGTAGGCCACTTCGTGCTCTTCGACATCCCAGAACGCCATTCCCGGGCCACATTCTGGATGCCCGGAGCCAACTGTAGGCCACTTCGTGTTCTTCCATTTCCCAGAACTCCATTCCCGGGCCACATTTTGGATGCCCGGAGCCAACTGTAAGCCACTTCGTGCTCTTCGAGTTCCCAGAACTCCATTCCTGGGCTACATTTTGGATGCCCAGAGCCAACTCTAGTCCACTTCCTGGTCTTCGAGTTCCCAGAACTCCATTGCCGGGCAACATTTTGAATAGCCAGACGCTTCATATTCCTTCCGCCACAGCTGTGTTTGGTTCAGGACTTGCTAGTGACACTGCAGTCCTCTGCATTCAATTGGCCACTACATTCATTCACTGCAGTCCACTGAGTTTTGATTGCAATGGCGTTCCCCTGGCCGTACCCCCATGTCCAACGTTCATCCGCAGCCTCTGCTCCGCGAGGCTCGTCCGAAGTGTCGCCGCCTCGCGGTGCTTCTCAGCCTGCGCCGCCTCGCGGTGCTTCTCAGCCTGCGGAGGAAGGTGGACAGACGCCTGGTTCTGGCGCTGTGCAGCCTGCGTCTTTCACGGTCGCCTCGTTCAATTTCGGGTTCGAGCAGGGCATGATGACTGGTAAGCAGGCGGCCACTCACTGCGCTAACTTCGGAAGGTTGTGCGCCAAGATAGTGGAGACCGCTGATGCTGATATGGTCTGTGGCTGCGAGGTCGGTGCGTTCCGTGAAGGCTTTCGCCGAGCAGGGATCAACGTGACAGAGATCCTCAGTAAGCCTTTCGGTGATGGCATTCGCTTCTTGGAGGTCGACAACTACTTGACTCTCTGGGGGTTCCGCGGTGCTTCTCAGCCTGCGGAACTGACTCTGTGCGAAGACAGCAAAGTTTACAGGCCTCCTAGCGGCCGAGATATTGATGCTGTTATTTCACATTTTGAGGTGAACAAACCAGGCCATGACAAGTTCCACGTGGTGATCGCCAACATGCACATCGTGTGCGGCAAGAAACCGCCGAGCATCCAGACTCGAAAGCGGACAGTTCGCCATCTCCGCTTGCACCTGGACGGCCTGGCCAAGATTCTTGAGAATCTAAACGAGGCAGTCGTTGTGCTTGTAGTCGGCGACGACAACCTCACTTTCCAGGAGGCGCGGGAGGCTTACCAGCGCGAGCAGAACGACGAGAAGGTATGGGAGGTCCATGCCACTCCGGCCGACCTCAAAGGCGACCACGTCGCGGTCTGCGGAGCAGTCGCCCGTTTCTGCTCCATTGCCGTTGGCGCGTCTTTTACGGATCGTGGCATGCGCAACGACGCACACGATGCGGTGGCGGTTGTGCTCACTCTCCCTGGTGCTATTCAGCCTGGGGAGAGCAAGAGGCGGAAAATTGTCGTCGAAAACGTCTCCGACGCCGACGTCAGCGTACAGGCGGACCGCGAGTCTTCTGTGCATTGGGATCGGTCGCCGAGTTCTGCTCCTCCGCTTTCGCCGACTTCACCGGGTGATCCCGACTACGTCGAGGATGTCGTTCAGAATCGCGCGGACGACTTGCACAGGGAGCTGAGGCAGCTTTGGGACGACAGGTACGACGAGGAGTACGATCCGAAAGTCCTCCATCATCTCAGTCTCTTGCTTTTCAAAAAGAGGAAGTCCACGGAGCCAGCGGACACTGATCCAGCTGGCGCTCCTCAGCCTGGCTCGGAATATGACGCGGCCTTTGCGTCTCAGGAGGAGACTGGCCGAGCCATTCTCTCTGTCCTTAAGCTTCGACATGACTTTCTGCGGAGCAAGAACATCGACGACATGCGCTACGTTCTCACGGAGCCTGAGCGCCAGGAATTGGTCAGAGTAGCTCGCGACCAGTACGAGCAGTCGCGGCAGCAGCGTGCGCTTCAGGAACGGGATATCGAAAAGGGAAAAGCGAAAGGCAAGTCTGCGCCACAAGGGGGCCATGCGGTTCCGCAGGGTCCGAACAAAGGGCCAGGCGGTAAGAAAGGTTCTCACGGTGCTTCTCAGCCTGCGGGAAAAGGTGGCCAGGCCAAGGGTGCAGGTCTGGGTAGCGTCGCCAAGTTTGTGAAAGACCAGAAGCGTAAGCGGTGGCATCGCCATTTGCAACGTGTGGCCGGTACCAAACAGATCTGGGAGGTGCTGGCCTTCTCAGGGCGCTTCGACGTTGATTGGTTAACGCAAGCGTTGCAAGCTGATCACAGCGAGGGCCGTGATGCAGCAGTTCCCGAGGAAGCTCTGCGGCAACAGCGGCGCCGGCTGCACCACCAGAAGGCCGAGGCCATCGCGCGCTACAACGAGGGGGAGCGGCTTTCCCTCCATCTGTCTGCCCAGGCTGGCCAGGCAAAGCCGAACTTCACGCGCAGGCAGCTGGACGTGTTGCAGATGTTTGAGAGCGGAGCGCTGCTTCAAATCCGCAACCAAGCGATTCTGGCGTGCGGGCACGGCCGTCTGTTCAGGGGCGATGGCGACTACCTGGACATCGGCGGCAGCACGGGCGGTGGCTCCAGGCGCATCATCGATTCTTGGCAGCCGCCGGACTGGCGTGACTTCCTCCAAGACGATCAGGACATCTGAGTTTTGCAAGTCTCTCTGCCCGCGGTGCTTCTCAGCCTGCGGTCTGCCGCTCTCCAGCTGCGGTCTCGAGCAGTAGTGTTCGAAAGCATGCGAGTTCCTGCGGTGCTTCTCAGCCTGCAGGTTTCGCAGCCTGCGCTCTGCAGTACAAGTGCTTTTCAGCATGCGACATCCTGCGGTGCTTCTCAGCCTGCAGGGTTCGCAACGTGCGGTTTGCAATGCATTCCTTTTCAGTATGCGAGTTCCTGCGGTGTTTCTCAGGCTGCAGGGCTCCGAGGCTCTTCGCTTCGATGCCAATGTTTTCAGACACCGTAGCTCCGTTCCGTAAACGTCTTCCAAGAGCCGCTCGCAACCTTTTGCAGCTGGCTGTCTGCACGCTTCGCCGGCTTTTGCTGCGCGGACAATTTTCTCACACACGTCAGCGCCGTTTGTAGGCGTCAGAAAAACATGTAGACATTCACGAAGGGCTCAGTCTGTATATCGTCACATCATTACATACGCAGTCGTCGAACACATCGGTGTACATTCAGCGCTTTGTCCTTCTACAGCATTCTTTCCGTTGATAACAGTGTTCTGATGGGTTCGCTTCGTTCTAAAAGCGTTGATAGCAGTGTCTCGTTTGCGGACAACTCATTCTATATCAACTCACTGATACCGAGTTTCCTTTCACCATAAGTGAATGCATACCAGTGTATGTTGGTTACTACAAAAGTGGGTTCCTACAACCGACTTCATGATCGCTATCATCATCGCAGATTTCACTCATCCTCATCACCACGACTGGTTCACGTTGGCCTGCGGTGCTTCTCAGCCTGCAGTTCCTTTCGTTACACTGTAGTTGAAGCCGTTCATGGCAGTGACTCGTTTAAAGACAACTTTAGTATTGGGGGAAGTGTCGATAGCAGCGTTTCTTTTTTACTTATGCAAGCGTTGATAGCAGTGTCTCGTTTGTGGACAACTCATTATATATCAACTCATTCATACAGAGTTTCTTTTCGCAGCAAGTGAATGCACAGCAGTGTGTCTGCATTACTGGCCCCCACTCCATTATCACTATCATCATCAACGATTTCCTACACGCGTGTGCGCGGCGGTCGCCATGAGTGAATAGTTTGCAGAGACTTCTCGCATTGATACCCATGGGTCACTTCAGAGTGAACTCATTTGTGATCTTCTTTCATTGGAAGTTGAATCGGTTGATGGCAGTGCCTCGTTTAAACTCCACTTTGGTATTGCTAGTAGTGTCAATGCCAGCGTTTCTTTTTAATTGTGCAAGCGTTGATAGCAGTGTCTCGTTTGTGGTTAGTTATAACAGCGTTGACAGCAGTGTCTCGTTTGCGGACACCTCATTGTACATCAACTCGCTGATACCGGGTTTCCTATCAACACCATCATCATCATCCTTAACCATGTTTGCTCGAGTTTCACCTGGCCGTCCAGCCGCGGCGGTGCTCCTCAGCCTGCCTTGTCACAATGCCAGCACGCGGCAAGGCATCGCCCCCGCCACCCCCGGCCCCGTGCGATGGCCCGTGGGAGATTCTGCCGGATCCGCCCGCACCGACTCCTCAGCCAGGTGTCGACGTGGTCTTTGAGCAGGCTCACCTCGAAGACATCCGCCGTACACCAGGGATGGGCGGCAAGACCGCCTGCCAGTGGCAGCGCGCGCTGCGCGCCGAGTGCATTGTCAACAACTTGTCGTTCAAAGACGTAACAAACGACCCGTCCTACGACTGGAAGCAACTGCTTCGGTCTGCCGCTCCGGGTTTCGCTGAGCGCATAATCGGGCAGGGCATCGCCCAGGTTCTCTTTCGCATCATCGAGACAGAGCGCGACCCTAACTACTCCAACACGGATGGCCACGGCAGGCACTTCTTCGAGTTCCGTCGTGCAGACGGTTCAGCCATGCGCCTGCATTACCATAAGAACGGCCGACCCGATGAGCCCACCTATGTCGGTCCACCACGCGCCGTTGCTCAGCCTGCCGTGCCTGAGCCTGGCGCTGCTCAGCCTCATGTTCCTCGTGGCGGCGCTGCTCAGACTGCCGTGCCTGACGGTGGCGCTGCTCAGCCTGCCGAGACTGGCGGTGATGCCCCACTGCTCTTCACACAGGAGCACCTGCAAGAGGCAGCCTGCTCGCGCCAGATTGTGGGCCGCGACGAAGCCAGCGCCGCTCTCCAATCGCTGTTGCACTACCACCATGGCGAGACTGCCCCAGGTGCTGTTGACATCACCGATGGCTCAGCATTTGACTGGCTTCGATGGGTGGCACATATCGAAGGTGCGCGCGACGTCATCCGCAATGGCGTCCACAGGGTCTACGCTGTCCGCTGGAATCCGCACTGGGCTCCAGAGGCCGTCTTCTGCTACGGCAACAACACCTACAGCACACTGGTGCCCCGCAAATCGCGCTACACAGGCTCGTGGAGCCACGCGCGAATTGTGACTCACCGGAACGCCAATTGGGTGACCGAACCGTTGCTATCTGCGGCCCCTGTGGCAGCTACGCCGTGGCTGGTGTTGCGGGATCAAATAACCTGGGAGTGATCTCTGGCAAACGAGATGTGGTGCTTCTCAGCCTGCACTCATGTGACACGCAATGCCGTGCCCTGCAATCGCGTGGTGTTTCTCAGCCTGCACTCGCAGGTCCTTCGGAGGTCAATTGTTATGAGTTCGGCACGGTCTCGGTCAAGTACAGCGTGCTGTGGGGATCCCGAGATGGGGCCTGGCTCAAGGTGCTCAAGACGTACTGGAGTGTCCCAGAGCCGGAGTGCCAGCTGATCCTCGGGAGTTGGAACGGCATTTTCAGGCCGTGGCCGGACACGTTCTGGATCAGGACGGGGGGGTCCGAGCCCGAGATAGATGCTAGCGCTCTGCAGTACAAGTGCTTTTCAGCATGCGACATCCTGCGGTGCTTCTCAGCCTGCAGGGTTCGCAGCGTGCGGTTTGCAATGCATTCCTTTTCAGTATGCGAGTTCCTGCGGTGTTTCTCAGGTTGCAGGGCTCCGAGGCTCTTCCCTTCGATGCCAATGTTTTCAGACACCGTAGCTCCGTTCCGTAAACATCTTCCAAGAGCCGCTCGCAACTTTTTGCAGCTGGCGGTCTGCAGACGTAGTCTGTCTCAGCATGCGAGCTCCCGCACGCTTCGCCGGCTTTTGCTGCGCGGACAATTTTCTCACACACGTCAGCGCCGTTTGTAGGCGTCAGAAAAACATGTAGACATTCACGAAGGGCTCAGTCTGTATATCGTCACATCATTACATACGCAGTCGTCGAACACATCGGTGTACATTCAGCGCTTTGTCCTTCTAGCTGGGTCGCTTCGTGCTGAGGCTGAGGCTGATGCAGGCTGAGGCTGAGGCAGGCTGAGGCTGAGGCCGAGGCCGACGGCAGACTGAGGCTGAGGCTGAAGCAGGCTGAGGCTGAGGCAGAGGCAGGCTGAGGCTGAGGCTGGCTGAGGCAGGCTGATGCTGAGGCAGGCTGAGGCTGAGGCTGAGGCTGATGCAGGCTGAGGCTGAGGCAGGCTGAGGCTGAGGCCGAGGCCGAAGGCAGACTGAGGCTGAGGCTGAAGCAGGCTGAGGCTGAGGCTGAGGCAGGCTGAGGCTGAGGCAGGCGGAGGCTGAGGCTGAGGCAGGCTGAGGCTGAGGCTGTGACTGCGACTGCCGTTGCCGCTGCGACTGTCCTCGCGAATGCGACAACGACTGCGAGAACAGCAGAATTCTACAACTGGATTCTCATCCGAATCTTAAGGGGAATGCTTCCAGATATGCTCCTACACATGGCTGTTAGGTTGCTTTGCCGGGATAATTTTGCCTCTTGGGGCTCCGTTTTGGAGCCTTTTGGAGTCTGTTTCGGGCCTCTTGGCGCCTCTTGGGGCCTCATGGGGCCCTCTTGGGGCGTCCTGGAGGCCTCTTGGAGCGGAAGGTTAGGTTTTTCGGCTCGTGGTCTCCATCTTGGGCCCCTCTTGGGGCCCTCTTGGGGCCCTCTTGGGCGCCTTTTAGGCTGTCTTGGGGCCCTCTTGGGCGGTCGTGGGGCTCTCTTGGGGGCCTCTAGGGCCGTCTTGGGGTGGTCTTGGGGGCCTCTTGGGCCGTCTTGGAGCGTCGGAAGGCCGAAAAGGCGAGGAAGCCAAAAACCTTCAAACACCTAAGGCAAATCATTGATTTTTGCTTCTTGGGGCTCACTTGGGGGGGGGCGGGGCTCTGTTGGGACGCTTTGGAGGCGGTCTTGACGCCGTGTTGGGCGTCTTGGGCCGATCGTTCGGTGATTCGGAGCCCTCTTGGACCGTCTTGGGGGCTTCTTTTGGCCCCGTTGGCGCGCTCCGGGGGGCGTGGAAGGCCGCGCCCAGGAGGGGGGCCATCTCTGAGTAATAGTTCCCAGGCTTCGGTCGGTGTACTTTTCGCCGGGGGGGGCCCGGGGGCCGCCCCGCGCGCGCGAACTAGAATTATTGTTGGCCAGTTGCCGAAGATCTTAGCACGCCTCTGGCCCGTTGGGCCGGCGAATTTTTGTCACGTGTGTTCACAAACCACGTCGCATCTCGCTTCGCCATCCTGACGAGAGACTGACCAGACCAGCCAGATCAGCCAGACCAGCCAGACTGACCAGACCAGCCAGATCATTCGTTCCAGCCATAACCAGCCAAAGTAATCAGACCAGCCAGCCATTCCAATCAAGCAGACCAGCCAGGCCACCAACCGTCGTTCATCTCCGAGTACCTCGCGTAGAGCGTATCGGGCCACCAATTGTGAAGCTGGCGGCGGTGCGCATTCAAAGCGGACTGCACCACTCCGTTGGCGCATCTGCGGGGGGCCTCCACGCTAACCTCGCCGCCCATCTGAACCATTGCAGTCTTCATCGCCAAACGAGTAAATATGCTCCTCTCCGCCTCATAATATGTTCACTTATTAGTATACTTGCATGCTATGCACTGTCTGCCTTGAACTTGCGCTGCAGTCCGCAGCTATGTTTGATTACTCAAGCAAGCCTGTGTCTGCTTGCAGGAGAGAAAGGAAGCGCGCCAGCCCTCGGCCGTCTTGCGTCGTCGGTCGTAGGCCAGCCGGCCTCCTCCCTACGCATTCCTGATATAGTAATTTTGCTTACCGGATACTTGTCTCATCGATGTCTCATCCCGCCCCCTCTCCCCCTGAGCAGAGTGAACATGAGATCTTAATTCCTTCGGCATCTTGCCCCGATTCTCAGAGGAAAGACTGGTTATCAGCCGAAACGCGCGACGTAGTCGACGCGGGATCATCTCACCCGGACGCGAGAATTTCGGATGAACCCCTCGACTTAGTCGCTGCGGGAATGAGCTGTGATAAGACAGATGACGTGTCCGTCGTTTCGCGAAGCGCAGATCAGCGCGTTGCACAACATGACGGACACGACATCAACGAGAGCGGCCCTGGCCAGGGCCGCGTTCCCCCTTCCAGTATCGCCACTCGGGTATCTAGGGGTAGGAGCGCCGAAGGAGCGGTAGAGATGTCGGTAGATGTATCTCCCCCTGGAAGTCCGATGGGCAATCGGGAGCAAACCCCAGAACCGTATGGGCGGAAGGGCATAACAGCGAGACCTAGAGGAAGCGCGTTCTCGTCTTGGAGTGCCAAATCGACGGAGTCAATCAGCCCGATTCCGAATGCTACACATGCAATCGTGCCTGCCACTGGTGAAACCAGTCGGCAAGGGGAAGCCCATGAGGACGCAGGCGTGTACCCCAGCGTCCCAGGCGAATGGGCAGGTACGAATAGAGATGCCCCCATCCCAATAGCGTTATATGGACAATTCGGTCAGGGCAGTGGTGATCCCATTGATAAAGAGCATGAGATAAACACAATGGAGGAAGATTTTGACAATATCAACAACGAAGTCCTTCTGAGCCGAGAATTGTCCCTGATGATGGAAGAAGACCACCCCGCCCAAGGCGAGAGGTGGTCCCCAGATGGACCTGATGAAGATACCAGTTTCCTGACGCCTCAGGCGGACAGGACTGAGCCTCAGGCGAAGCATGAGGGGGAGTCCACAGGACGGACCCCTGCACCTCAGCTCAAGAAGCAGAGAAACGAGGATTATGAACGTTTCACCACTGAGAGAAGGTTTCTATCGTCCTGCAGTCACCTCAGGTGACGGGCAACCCTCGATACCAGCTGTTGTTGAGGGCGATGAAATGGTTGGACAACCAGCTTCGTGCACTGAGCTGATACTACAGGACACGAGGGATGAGGGGCTCCTAGACGTACCTAAACCCCCGGAAAGTATTTTTGTTCGCCCCAGATCGAATGCGTCTAGTAGGGGAAGACCCAAAATACCAAGACCAGGGGCGAGATCTACTTCAAGGAGCAACAGTACCATCTCCATAGCGGAGGCATGCTGGAACCCAAACGTTGACTGCGCGCCTCAGGCGGAAATCAGATGCCCAGGGAAAGCTGGCAGGCCAGAAGGTGCATGTAGGCATCAAGTTTGTAAGAGTTGCTCTGATGTATGCCCCAAGTGTAGTGTCCAATGGTTATGTACAGAGTGCTTGCCTATGGACGAGCACAATTGCACATATCTCCTCATGCAAACTATTCAGGGCCAGGCTAGGCTAGCTGAGGCTAACACCCAGCGAGACTTCCTCGCCAGCGAAGCACAGTTGGCCGAAAGGGCCCGTCTGGACCGAGAGGAAATGACTGCAACCATGGCAGAAGTTCGGAAGACGTTAGAGGCTGAAAGACTCGCCCTAGCTATGGCCGCAAGAGAGCGATCACGAGAACTGATGGAACAAATGTATCATCAGACCGCGGCCGCTAAGCGGCAGGCGGAGATAGGGGCCGAAAGCAGATATCTTGAAATGTTGGCTTCGGAACGACAGGCCGTTGCGGCGGCAACCAATCAGTCTGTTAATGCCGAAGCGGTCGCAGCGGCTGTTGCGGCGGCCAGAATAGAAAGAGAACAAAGCGCTACAGTCAGGGCGGAACGAGAAAAGCAGACCTTACAAGACGAGCTTAAAAACGCCAGGCTGGAAGCGGTTGACACCCAAGCAGTAGCTGCGAATATAGCTGACCAGAACAATCAATATTTGGAAGAACTTAGTTCGCATGAAGAAACCAGAGCATCCCTGCAGCGTGTGCAATCGAGCAATGCCACATGCCCGCCGACCAAGCCGACTGGGGCGAACATACATCTATTGTCAGCGGCTCAGTCGTTTGGCACTGCATCCGTTCCATTACAGTGCGACTTGGGAAATGTAGCAAACGCGGGATCGTCGACACTGCTGGTAAGGGCGGTAGCGCAGCCTCCACCCGCAGAAAGGGGAGAATTCCAAGCAGAGAGTTCCATAGTGGCTCAGTTTTGTTCGGTTTGCTTTTGCCCGAGGACGGGTAATTGCGCTGGCTGTGGTTTGCCAGCTTGTGAAGATCATTTCGATGCGAGCGCTAGAAGATGTTCCAAATGCGTTTTACGGAAGAGTGAAAGGTCAGCCGCCAACGTGCGAGAAGAAGAGGCCATGGCGAACGCAGCTGAGTCAGAGAAAGGAATGATGAGGCTTGAAGCCATCAGCGCGAATCCGACTCCGTATACTGAACATAAACAAGGAAAAGGGCTCACGTCGAGTTCATTTGATTTGCCGCTGCTTTCACGAGACACTCCTGTGAGGTTGTTGTTGCGCGACAACTTTACTGTTCCCGGTCCTGCGCTAGAGGGTCCGGCTAAGCCGAGCATCCCTGAGAATGGATTTCCAATTATCATTGAATTGACAGGGTCTAATGACGACAACATTCTCGCCAATTACCGCCCATCCGCAAAGGATGGCCCTATGGGACTGACGGTGACTAAATCGTCGGGCGGGGTAGGACAGGACGGAGATGGGGACGACAAGAGTGACGCTCCGAATGCCGAGATCATGTCGATGCGCGACGATGATCACGGTGAACGACCTTATAAATCGCCTCCAGGAAGCCCAGGGGGTTCAGATCCCTCGGATGGTGGAGGCAGCCGCGGGGGACCTCAGGGCCCTCGCGGGCCGCAGGATCCAGTTGTTATCGATGAAAGTACGCCGTTGGACCAATAGAGACAGGTTTGTAACAATCAGAAGATCGACTTGATGGATATCCCCAATGTTGTAAACATACGGGAGTGGCAAATGCATGCGGCCCGGGCGATCGCCGGATCATCGCCTGAGAGTCAGGCAGCGCATCACTGGATCGCGGAAGCTATGGACCCAGCCGTGGACGATGAACAGTTGAAAGATGCAGGGCGCTTTCAGCGTCTTGATCTTATGATTGCTACAAATCTGATTGAACAATTCAACAACATGCGAAGAAATCGCAGCCAGCCTGGTCATCATATCCATTTCCTCCAAGAGGTCCAACGAATGGAGTACAGCGCCCAGAATGAGGGGCTCTTAACTGGACGCGAGATGGTACGAGCCATTTGCCATTGGTGCCCTGTCAGATCGGAGCTGGGCCAATGCCGCATTTCGCGTGATGTCTTCCAGGTAGTTATTGACCCCCACAAGCCAGATGCTGACCTGAATCGCTTCTATAATGAATGGACAGACGTATACCAACAGCTCTACGGCGCCCGGCCTCCGTCTGATGAAATGAGGGCCTCGATTCATGCGCACTTCCTTGAGCATTGCAGAAAGTCGAGCAAACTGAATTCTGCATGCCAGCTATGCGACATGTCAAGAGGTAACATGGGACATGGCGTGAAGAGCTATGAATGGCTGATGGAGCAGATTGAGGAAATGATGTTGCGAGAAAAAGAAGAATGGAACATCAGCGTGCATGAGGGTACCTTGAATCAACGTGATAGGCAGGCACGGTTCGGCGGAGGTGGGGGTAATGACGACCGAAGGAATGCCGGCGGCTAAGCCGCTCCGGCAGAAGTGGCAGCTAAGCTGGGGAAATCCACTGATGTCATGAAAAGCGGATTGACTAAGGGCGAGACGACGTGTAAGTACGTGCGCAAGGGCGAAACCTGCCCATGTGCGGGGAAAGGCTGTCCGTTTAATCGCAAGAAGCCCAAGATTGCCGCGCCGGCTCAGCCGAGTACGGGAAAGAAGTCTAGTGCCGCTCCTGCCCAGGATAGGTATACCAGAGGGAGATCCAAGGATAGAGGCCGAAAAGGGCAGAGCCGATCCCAGGCCCCGACGGGCGGACGTGGGAAAGGAGCGCAACAGAAAAACAGGAGTCAATCCAATCAATCGCGCGGAAAAGAGAGCACTATTCCATGTTACGCGTATTCCCGAGAGCCCAAGAATTGTCGAGGGCCAGCAGATGATTGCAATAAGGCCCACAGAGGCTGAGCGACGCTGAGAGGCTTGAGCGCGACAAGTGGGAGCAATCGAAGCTTGACGCTGGGCAATACTTGGGATGCGAGCGCACAGCTAAACAAGCCAATGCCGCCGCTGCCAATGTCTCGTCGATGGGAGGTAACAGTGGCTCGAGAGCCTCCAATATTACCCCCAGCGCACCTCCTGTGGCGTCGAGGAAATGCCACGCCTGCAAGGCACTGCGACATTGGCGCGTATAGAGACCGCTTCCTGTGGCACCCAGGAAAGGCCACGCCTGCCACGCCCTGAGGGCCTGCAGCGCATAGGCCCCCCACCCCTAGCGCACCCCCTCTGGTGCCGAGGAAGTGCCACGCCTGCCACGCTTTGCGAGCCCGAAACGCATAGGGCCCCCCCACCCCCAGCGCACCCCCTCTGGTGTCGAGGAAGTGCCACGCATAGCCCCCCCCCCCAGCGCACCCTGGTGTCGAGGAAGTGCCACGCCTGCGACGCATTGCGAGCCCGAAACGGACAGGGCCCCCACCCCCAACGCACCCCCTCTGGTGTCGAGGAAGTGCCACGCCTGCTATGTCTGGACGACCGTCGTGCATAGCGGCCATACCGGGACGTGTCTCATGTGGGTGCCCACTATGTGGCGCACGCGTCGTGGATGTGTGACGCAGTGAACACGCCAGGCGCGCACTAGCGTTGTATGGTGTGTGTGTGTGTGTGTGTGTGTGTTGTGTGCGAATGTGTGCATGCGTGCGGCTGTATGTAGACGCGTGTGTCATGTATTTGCCGTGCATGTGTTGAGCGCGGGTGCGGAGAGGAAAAAGAGGGAGGAGGGGAGGTGTGAGGAGACGCGGGTGCGCCGCTGCAGGGAAGAAAACCAACACCCCACGAAACATGTGGGGAACAAGATGAAGAGACCAGCATCTCTCGCGCCCTGTGAGTAGGTTGGTCGACCCTGGTGGGCTGTGGTTTCTTCCGCCCCTCTCGAGGCCTTCATGGGATGTTTTGGTCAGATGATTGATGGGGTCGGTTGGGAGCCCTCTGGGGGACCGTTAGGAGACAATTCGGAAGGCTCTTGGAGCCTCAGGGGAACAGTTTTGAGGCCTCCAGGCTTGATACTTGCTGCCAATGAAAGTTGCCAGCTTCCGCACTCAGAAGACGGGGACTCCACCGCGCAAAACGCCAGCCTGGGAGGGGGAAGGAAGACGAGGAGGGGGTAGAGGAGGCGTCTGCGCGAGGGCCCTTCGAGATCGCCGCGCCCTGCTCTGCTGGCCAGCCCAGAGACGCCTTTCGATGCCACATGGACCATCGGGGAGGCAGGCCGAGGCGCGGGAGTTGAGTTCCGATGGCCCATTTGTCAGTGGGGGCCCATTGTCAATCGGGGGAAGCGAGTCGCGGGAATTGAGCTCCGACTCCGATGGTGTTTTCCATTCAAATGAGCAATCGAGGGGGCTCGGCCGAGGCGGGCGAATTGAGCTCCGATTGCCCAATTAGCAAAAGGAATCCCGTTGTCAAATGGGTCATCGGGGTACCCGATTGCCCATTTTATAATGGGATTCCAATTGTCAAACAGGGAATCTGAAGGGAAGTGTGGCCGATGGCCCGCTTGACAGTGGGGATCCCATGGTCAAACGGGTAAAGTTCGCTCAGCACTTTCAGCTGCAATTTCCCCTCCCCCCTCCCCCCCCCTCTCCCCCCCCTGTCCGGGGGCGATTCAGGGGGGAATCTCACACGCCTTGATGATTCAAAACGGGTCGACGGACTCCGTGACTGTCCCACAAGCCCGTTGCATCCCTCAGAAAGTTTGGCGCCACGCGCTGAGGGTGGCCTACGCTCGGGACACTTCTTTGGTAAACTCGAGAGTGTGGATTCGCGCAAAACCTAGTGACAATGACTGCGGAGCCGGCGCTGGAACCTAACTAAGCGCGCGCAAAGCGCGCGCGCGTGGTTCTAGTAGATATTTTTTAAAATAAATGTTTATACATATATACATACTGGGCTACACGGGGGGGCTCTGCCAGCTGCCTCGCGTCGCCATGGCTGGCTTGGGCCTCCGGGAGCCGTCCTGAAGGGGCGCTCGGCCAGCTGCCTCGCGTCGCCATGGGTGCCCCGGGCCTCCTGGTGCCGTCGCTATGGGTGCCCCGGCCCTCCAGGGGCCGTCCTGGAGAAGCCCACAGCCGCCCCCGTTCACCACAGTAGCAACCCAGACAGCCCAGGACGTTTTCAAAACGCGAAAACTTGCGCAAGAGGCCCCAAGGGCGGAATCTCGTAAATTTTTCGAGTGCGCGTGTCCAGCCCTGGTGCAATCCGAAACGGCCCCAGACGATTTCGAGTTCGCTGTGAGAGTGCCCAGGGACCTTCAACATGGCTCAACAACAGCCTCAGAGAGCCCTTAGAATTCCCACGAAGCCGCCAACCAGCCCTTCAGACCTGCCCAAGTCGATCTAGGGAGCCTTTGCTTGCGAAGAAAACGGCCCAAGACGCCCAAGAAAGACAGCCTCCAGACAGATGCCTCCAGGACGCCCCACGAAGCCACCGAACATCTGCTCAAGAGGGCCCCCAGGGCCACATCCCGTGCATGGCACACAAGAGTGTGTTTTTGCAGGATTTTCACGTGTGCGCGTGTCCAGCTCTGGTGTACTCTGGAACGACCCCAGACGCCTCCCACTTCGCTTTGAGGCTGCCCAGGAAGCTCTAACACGGCCCGACAAGAGTCCCAGATGGCCTCAAGAGGGCCCCCTAAAAGCCCCAGATGGCCTCAGAGAGGCCCCCTGCAACCTTCCCAAGAGCGCCTCAAGACGGCCGACGAGGGCTTCAAGCTTTCCTGCAATCGACGGGGGCATTCAGCTGGCGACAGCGACGACGACGATGACGACGAAAACGACGGCGGCGACGACGACGACGACGGCGACGACGACGGCGGACGCAGACGACGCCGCGGCCGCCGCTGGTGGCGGACGTCCAAGTCCGCACAACGGCGACGTCGGAGCGCCGCTGCCGACGACGACGACGGCGACGGCGACTACGACGACGACGACGACGACGCGACGACGACGACGACGACAACTGCACGACCAGTTCCGGGATTTTCTGGATTACGAAGACGACGTCGACGACGACGCCGACGCCGCCGCCGACGCCGCCGCTGAGTGCGGCGGACGTCCGACCCACCCGGCGGCGGCGCCCGACCCGCGGAGGCTCACCCGCGGCCAGGCGGTGCAGGACACAGGCTCGCCTATCAAGGCGCTCTCGTGCGCGGGTGGCCCGCGCGGCGGTCCGCTCGGGGCTGCCTCCCCTTCGGCGGCGCGCACGGGGGGGGTGCCGCGAGGTCCGCTCGGGGCTGCCTCCCTTCGGCGGCGCGCACGGGGGGGGTGCCGCGAGGGGGTGACCTTCCATAAAGGCGATTGACTTCTTAGAAGGCCCAGGGCCGTCTTAGAAGGGCCTGGGAGTTTCGAAGGTCCCCTGCCTTTTCAGAAGGCGGCCCCCCTCGCGCCACTTATTTGTGTGCGCCGCCAACTCTTCCCGAGTCGGCCCGTTCGGATCTCTCCTGAGGTGTGTTCAGGCCAGACCTTCTCGGCGATCCAGCCGTGGCCACGATGGCGCTTCAGGAGGGCCCCCGCATGTGCCCAGCCTCATCCCCATCCCTTCTCCCTCCATTCCTTTTCCTCCTCTCGTCTGCTCCGCCCTCCTCCTCCTCCTCCCTCCCTCCCTCCCTCCCTCCCTCCCTCCTCCTTCTTCTACCTCCTTTCCCTCTTGTCTTTTCTTCGCCTCTCTCCTCGCTTCTGCCTCCTCCCCTCTTCTTTCTCCTGCTTCTCACCTGCTCCTCCTCCCCTCTTCCCCTTCACCTAGTTCTCCTCCCTCCCTTCTCCTTCCTCCCCCCTCGTCCTCCTCCTCCTGCTCGCTCCTCCTCCTCCACCCCTCTTCCCTCCAGCCTTCCTCCCTCCCTCCCCCCTCCTTCACCTCTCCTCCTCGTTCTTATTCTTGCCCTTCGTTCTCCGACCTCGTTCCTCCTGCTTCTTCCTCCTCCCCTCGTTCCTCCCGCTTCCTCCTTCCTCCTCCTTCCTGCTATGAGCTATGAGCTAATGGCGCTCGGGTCATACTGACGCCGCCATCCCTCCTTCCTGCTGCTGCTGCTGCTCCTCCTCCTCCTCCTCTTCCCACTCCCTCCTTCCCTCCCTCTTTCTTCCTCCTCCTTCCCTCCTGCAGCGCTGTTGGCGCTGGATGATTAGGAGGAGGAGGCGGGAGGCAGGAGGCAGAGGGGGATGCGGCAGAGGAGCCCCGGCGGCGGCCCTCTTTCCGGAGGTGCCCGTGGGCGAGGGGACCCTCGGCCGCATCATCAACATCATCGGCGAGCCCATCGACGAACTTGGAGCGTCGGGCCTGTGCCTTCGAATGTTCCCACACCTTCGGGTGAGGAGGGGGATACGTAGGAGGAGTAGACGCTGAATGGTAAGCTGTTACGTTTTTGGATTAGGCAGCACAGACGCCTTCTCCACATGATGCTGATACTGATACTGAGGAGGGAAGGAGGGGGAGGAGGAATGGGCTCCGGGCACACGCGTGCGCGACCCGCGTGGCCCCTGGCCAAGGCAAAAGGTATCAACGGACGCTGCCGACTTATGCGCCCGAGGCGCTACCATTCCATGTTTCGCGTGTGTCGTCGAAGCAGGACATCGCCTTGATGATGAACGTCCTGACGCGCTGGTGCGGCCTATCGGTAATACGCATGGAACGCTGGCCCTCCGCACGTGAATCCAGTCATGCTTTGTCGCAGGACCATCATCATCACCCCCATCATCATAATGATGAGTCTCATGACACGCTGGTGTGGCACGCCGATATCATGGCAGGCTGGCCTTCCGCATGTGTATTCACTCGTGTATCATCGCAGGACCATCGTCATGATTATGGGTGCTATGATGCGCTGGTGTGGCACACCACACCGATTCCATGACACACTGGGCTGCCGGTAGTATACACCATGGAGACTTCATTCAGTACCGATCCCAGGGATTGTGCAAGACCGTTCGGCTCCCGTAAAGAGCCCATTTGACGGGAAACCATTATAAGGGCGATTTCGTGGACATCTTGTTGCCGCAGCGAGAAAGCACTGCCGTCGCGGTTCGAGCAGCATCTTGACTGAATTACAAATGCCGTCTTCCCCCGCCAAGCGCGCGACCCCTTTGGCCTCTGCCCAGAAGTAGAGGTATCAACGCACGCTGGCGACTTGTGCGCCCCAGACCCAACGATTGCACGTTATGCGCGTGTCGTCGTAGCAGGGACATCGTCATGAAAATGAATGCAATGACGCGTTGGTGTGGCAGAGAGATGGGTACGCATGGGACACTGGCCGTCCGCATGTGCATCCACTGATGGTGGTAGTCATGACGCGCTGGTGTGGCCCACCGATGTTATGCCACGCTGGTGCGCCTGGTGCGCCAAGGATATGCGCCATGGCGTCATAATCCAGCACTGGTCCATGGAAGGTTGGCCCTCCGTATGTGTATGGGGTCGCGCATCATCTCAGGACTTTCGTCTTGATGATGGATGTCATGATGCGCTGGTGTGGCACCGTTCGGCCCCCTCAGGGGGCCTCTGAGAGGAAAACCGTTCTAGGGGACATTTCATGGTCAGACCGCCTTCGTTGCCAACGCTAGAAAACATTGCGTTTTGTGTGCCGAACGCTATTTCAGCACAGCTCCGCGTCCTGATTTGCCCCATCGAACTTTGAAAACATATGTTTTTTCTTTCTCTCATTTTTAGTGAAAGTCAACATAAAAAGTGATCGCTACGATGCTCCGCGGAGGGAGTCACCCATCTGGCTGCGTGGCCCACGGATTCCAATGCTCGATCCCAACAAGCGGGCACGCATGAATTCCATGACACGAAACACAGTGTTTTCTTCCTTCGTATGCTATCCCAAGCAAGGCACACATGCATCAACGTCCGCACTCCTCTTTCTTTCTCTGCAAGAGCAGACCAGGTCGCGCATGCGTGCGCCCGGTGCGGAGGAATGCTCCCACATCTTGCTCGCGCCGCTCCTGCTGCCCAGGTGTGTGTGTGTGTGTGCGTGCTTGGTGACCGACCTTGTACTTGCAGGGGGAGGGGGAGGATCAGAGCGGCACGACGGTCGAAGCCTTGAAGTGTGCCGGTGGGAGACGGGTGGCCGCTCTTCTCGATATGGCAGCAGCTCTGAAGAACACGAGCGGCAAGCAGGCAGGTACGGGGTCTAACCCACGGCATGAAATCCATGCGAATGTGCGAGGGCAAATGTGCGAGCTCTCCCTGCCGTTTTGGGCAAGGCAAGACGTTTGTCTGGAAGCGGTCATCCTGGTGCCCCTTCGCCGCTTGTCTGGTCCTGGGGCGAAGAAGTAGGATGGGGCGGGCTCGGGCATCCTCTGGGGATTGACTTGGTCTCTCGTTTTTTTTGGATGCGAATCACGCCACTTTGAGTTCTAGGTTCGCCCTTCAATCGACACCGTGCGTTCTGCAACGTGTTGCAACGAATGTGCAGTGGGTCCGCGCGCGCACTGCATGGTCGCAACCATTTCGGCTGTGGTCCAGAGCAGAGTCGTGGTACAGCGCATGCGTGGCCGCCCTGCAGCCACAGTGTGGGCGGGTGGCGTCCCGGCGTTTGTCGACGCTCCAAGGTCCTACCACTTTCGGCCTATTGTTCGTCGCTGGGACTGTACCTTTTTCTCCCTCCAGTGCCTTCGCTTATCCTGCCGTTACCATCCGCGGCGACGATATATCCCGCTTTCGTCTCTACAATCCTCATTTTCCGCCCAATGTTGCCTTTGGCGCGTGCAGTGCAGCGCGAACAACTGTTACACGAACTCGAACATAAAAGGAAGGCAGACATTCAACGTATAATTGGAAAGCAAGCGACGAATTCTTGACGCTTCGCGTATCCCCCCGCCCGTCCACATATGCCCAGGCGAGTTGCCTTGATGATGGAAGCGGAAAAGCATGCAGTGGATCAACAGTTGGGGAAGCCGTCACATTAAGATCTTGGGTTCGCATGCGCAGACCCAGGAGCGAACAGTATGCGCCTTCGCGGACCAGCCGAGCGGAGAAAGGCGGGGAAGAGGACGATGGGGATGAATGAGAAGAGGAGAAGGAGGAGGAGGAGGAGGAGGAGGAGGAGGAGAAGGAGAACGAGGAGGAGGAGGAAGAGGAGGAGGAGGAGGAAGAAGAAGAAGAGTACTAATATTAAGAATAATAAGGCGAATCCTAATAATAAGAATAATAATTATAAAAATAAGAAGAACACTAAGACGAATACGACGAATAAGACGAAACAACAAATAATCATAACAATACGAAGAAGCATGGTAAGAATAATAATACGAATAATACGGCGAATAATAATACCAAGACGACTAATACTAATACGACAGCGAATAAGAATAATACGAAAAATACGACGAACAAAAACAATACTATTATGATTAATACTACGAAGAATAATAAGACTACTAATAAGAATAAGAAGAATACGACGAATACGAATATTAATAAGACGAATAATACACATACGAATCAGCATACTACAACGAATACGAATACTGAGAATAACATTTTATTGTTATTAATAAGTATAATGATAGTATTATTAATTTTAATAGTGCGATTAATATTAGAAAATAATAATATTACTAATAGTAATGATAATACTAATGATAACACTACTTCTACTACTACTACTACTACTACTACTACTACTACTAATACTAATAATAATAATAATGATGGTACTAGTAATAACAACAACACTAATAATACTGATAATAATAATAATAGTAATAATCATACTAGTAATAGTTCTAATAAAAATATTAATACTAATTACAATAATATTAATCATACTACTAATAGTATTAGTAGTAATAATAATAGTAATGATCATACTACTACTAATAATAATATTAATACTAATAATAATACGAATAACAATAATACTAATACTAATACGAAGGAGACTAATACGAGGAGGGGGAGGAGCAGGAGGCGTAGGAGGAGGAGGCGGAGGCGGAGGCGGAGGCGGAGGCGGAGGAGGAGGAGGAGGGGGAGGAGGGGGAAGATGAGGAGGATGCGGCGGAGGCGGAGGCGGAGGCGGAGGCGGGGCGGAGGGAGGAGGGAGGAGGGGGGGGAGGAGGGGGGAGGGAGGGGGGAGGGGGGATGGGGGATGGGGGAGGGGAGGGAGGAGGGGAGGGGAGAGGGAGGGAGGGGGAGGAGGCGAGAGGAGGGAGGAGGGAGGAGGGGGGCGGAGGAGGGAGGGAGGAGGGGAGGGGAGGGAGGAGGAGGGGGGTGGAGGGAGGAGGAGGGAGGAGGGGAGGGAGGAGGGAGGAGGGAGGAGGGAGGAGGGAGGAGGGAGGAGGGAGGCGGAGGCGGCAGGCGGGAGGCGGGAGGCGGGAGAGGGGGGAGAGAGGAATGATGAGGCAGGAGGGAGGAGGGGGAAGGAGGGAGGGGGGAGGGAGAGGGAGGGGGGGGGGGAGGGATGAGGGAGGAGGGAAGAGGGAGGATGGGGGAGGGGGGAGGGAGGCGGGAGGGAGGAGGAGGAGGGAGGAGGATGAGGGAGGAGGGATGGAGGGAGGGAGGGAGGGATGGAGGGATGGGGAGGGAGGGAGGGGGGAGGGAGGAGGGAGGATGGAGGAGGAATGAGGCAGGAGGGAGGAGGAGGGAGGCGGGAGGCGGAAGCGGAGGATGAGGATGAGGAGGAGGAGGAGGAGAAGGAGGAGGAGGAGGAGGAATACTAAGAATACTAAGAGGAAGAAAACTAATAATACGAAGAAGACGAATAATACTAATGAGACGACGGTTAAGAATACTGAGAATAATAACAATACGAATCCGATCAATAATAATAAGAATACTAATACTACGAATAAGAAGGATATGACCACCAAGAATAACAAAAAGAAGGATACTAAGAATAATACGAAGAATAATACTGATAATTAGACTAATAACAATAATACTGGGAATACTACGAATAAAACGAATACGAATATGAATGATAATACTAATACTAATAAGAATAAGAATAATAATACGAACAATAAGAATAGTACGAATAATAATAATATTCGGAATGATAAGAAGACGAGTACGGCTAATGAGAATAAGACAAATACTACTAATAATACGGAGAAGAAGAAGCGGAGGAGGAGGAGGATGATGAGGAGGAGGAGGGGGGGGGGGACGAGGAGGAGAGGAGGAGGAAGAGGAGGGCGAGGAGGAGGATGAGACGGAGGATGATGAATGAGGAGCGGAGGCGGAGGCGGAGGCGGAGGCGGGGCGGGGGCGGGGGCGGGGCGGGGGCGGGGGCGGAGGCGGAGGCGGCGGATGCGGAGGCGGAGGCGGAGGGAGGCGGAGGAGGAGGAGGCGGAGGAAGAGAGGAGGGGAGGAGGAGGAGGAGACGGATGAGGAGGAGGAGGAGGAGACGGATGAGGAGGGGGGGGGGGGGGGGGAGGCGGAAGCGGAGGGCGATGCGCGGAGGAGGAGGATGAGGAGGAGGAGGATGATGATGATGATGATGATGATGAGGAGGAGGAGGAGGAGGAGGAGGAGGATGAGGAGGAGGATGAAGGAGGAGGGAGGATGAGGAGGAGGAGGGAGGAGGAGGAGGGAGGAGTAGGAGGAGGAGGAGGAAAGGGGAGGAGGAGGGAGGGAGGCGGATGGGGAGGGTGAGGAGGGAGGATGGGGGAGGGGGAGGGAGGAGGGAGGAGGGGGAGGAGGAGGGGGAGGGCGGAGGGAGGAGGGAGGAAGGAGGAGGAGGGGGGAGGGAGGAGGGAGGAGGCGGGATGGGGGGAGAGGGGGGGGGGCAGGGGGAGGGTGAGAAGCAGCCGCAGTTGCAGCCTCAGCATGCAGCAGACTCGATCCGTGGGCCTTGGGTCAAGCTCGGCGCGAGCAGCAGGAAACGCATTCTTTCCATTCCAAGCAGATCTTCGCATTGGTAGCGGGAGCGATTGGTTCCTTCCATTTCGCGGAGTCAGTGGGCAGCGCTCAGAGAGCGAGTGGCCGCAGCAGGCCACAGACACTGACGAGACGGAGAGCACGGACAGCGAGTCCGTGAACAGCAGTTGGGATCTCCTGCGCACGATGCCAGAGTCGGGAGAACAGGCAGGCGCCGACGGAGGTGGTCTGCAGTTTCGAGGTGATGGCCGCATGCCAGGGGCGAAGCTCACGGTCCTCAGCAAGGAGTTGGCGAGGAATCCCAATTCCTATCGCGAGTGGCGAAAAGAGATCGAGATCATCGAGAAGATCTACAAGGTGGCTCCAGCGGACCTCGGGCCCTTGGTGTATCTCAGCCTGGAGAAGGGCGACGGACAGCCAAGGGAGTTGGTCGAGCCGCTCGACCTAGACGTGCTCAGCAGCGAGGTCGGCCTGCGGAAGCTGATGGAGATTCTGGGCGAGGAGTTCACCGAGAAGGACTACGAGCGCAGCGAGAAGCACCTCAGGGCGTTCGAGAAGTGCCGCAGGGGCATCGGAGAAGATGTCGACGACCACATCGCGAGGTTGAAGACAGCCAGGCGCAACCTCAAAGTGCACGACCCTGGCGCTACGTACTCCGACACCTCATTCGCAAGGAAGCTCTAGGTCGAGTGCGAGTACTGCGAGCAGGACTCGGGCGCCATGGACGACGAAGAGGAGGTGGTGCTGGGCGCGTTCTACCAGGGCTTCAAGGCGAAGAAGAAGCAGTTTGGCCGCGGCGAGGGCCGCGAAAAGAACACCGCGAGTGGCGGCCGAGGAAAGAAGTCTGGAGTGTGCAGCGACTGCCTCCAGCCAGGCCACTGGAAGGGCGACCCGGAGTGCCCGAAGGTGATCGCGGGGATTACGTCTCCACTCAAGCCTGGCGGCAAGGGCGACAGCATGAAGAGCTCTTCCTCGGCGAACGTGGCAGCAGCGATGGCTACGGACAGTGCGGCGCACATGGAGTTCAAGTGGCTGAGCGACGGAGCGGAAGCATTGCCATCTCCCCATCCGGGACCGGTGGGTGCCTTCGTGCTGGGCTCGCAGAAGGTCAAGGCGGAGGTGAAGCGCGAGGTGAACAACCGTGGGCTCGATCCCAGGAGACCTCCTACACCGGGCTCAGAGTTCGAAGACGACTCCTTCGAGAAGGACTCAGACGAGTCCGAAGGGGTCTACAAGAGCTGGACCGAGGAGCAGCTCAGCGCGGAGTTGGCGAGGGGGAAGCATAAATGGACGGGGCCACGGGGGGAGTTGATCGAGAGGCTCTTCCGATCCAACCTGCGCGCGTTCATGGGGGGCGAAGTTGACGGATGGCAGGACGTGGAAAAGAACCCTTCAGGAGCGGCTGGAAGTACCGACGGTGGCAAGAAGCCGAAGCCCTCAGCGCGGCCGAAGCCTAAATCGACACCAGCGGCTTCGAGGTTCCAGTCGGATAGGATCCACGTCAGCGGCGACGACGTACGCTCGTTGGTCGATCGGCACAGGGCGCGGCTGGGCGAGTTCGCGGTGGACTTCACGAACCGCGCGCGCGACCACCGCACAGGATACGTGACCGACTGCGAGCCGGAGGTGTTCAGGATCCTGACGGCGAAGCAGCTGCAGGACATACTCTTGATGCTCGAGCAGCCCTACAGTGGCACCAAGCAGGAGAGGATCGAGAGGTTGATAGCGTTCATCACCGACCAGGTGGAGAACCCCTGCGAGCACAAGAATGCGGGCTCCGGCGAGGCCCTGGACAACGTTCGCTGGACAAGCACCCCTACCTGGACGTTCGCGATCTGCAAGAACTGCAGCCGGTACGTCCAGCGGATCCAGAAGACGAGCGCCGCGCAGGAAATCAGTCACAAGGCGTGCAACCGCGAGGACAAGAAGGACGCGCTCGTGGTCAACGACGCGTTGTGGGACGACATCGGCACGACGGAGCTAATCAACGACAGCGGATGCAGGCGCAGCGTCGCAGGCCACGAGTGGCGCGACAACCTACAGGCCCACCTGGAGAGTTTGGGCCTCCAGCCGGTCAAGAAGGACATCAATGAGGAGTTCAGGTTCGGCGGTGGCGACGTGGCAGTCAGCACGGAGTCGTTCGTCTACCCAGCTGGGATAAATGGCGCGCGCGGAGTCGTCGAGGTGGCTCGAGTGGAAGGACGAACACCACCACTGCTATCGCAGCAGGCGATGCAGGATCTGGGCGTGGTCGTCAACTACCGCAAGAAGGTGATGGATATCGAGGAGGCCGGGTGTTCAAGAAGCCGATCAAGCAGTCGCGGTCGGGGCACTTCCTCGTGGACATCGGAGAGTATGGCAGCCCGAACGAGTTCCCGGAGTGTTTCCACATCAACAACAAGATTGACATGGCCCCACAGGAGGAGGCCGGCGAGCTCGGTTTCAAGGACCTCTCGCGTGTCGGAGTCCTGCAGCGAGGTAGGAAGAAGCGGCTGCAGAGGACCGCGAGGGGAGTTGCTGACGCGTTGGCCGCAGAGGCGAAGGGATCCGGCCACAAGGACTCGCCGACAGCGAGGTCGAGATCCAAGAGGTGGAAGTTCCTGGAGATCTTCTCGTGGACGCTGGCTCTATCGTGCGGGGCGGCGGCGCAGGGGTGGCAGGTCATGCCGCCAATTAGCGTCGAGACGGGCTTCGACCTCTACACGCGTTCCGGGCGAGCGCGAGCCTGGAGGGAGGTCGTCGACAACAAGCCGGACGTGGTGGCCATGGCTTGGCCCTGTGACCCCTGGGCGGTGGTGCACAACTACCAGGCGCACCGCCCAGCGATCCAGAAGGAGTTGCAGGTGCGGCAACAGCAGCCCCGTGGAGCGTTGAGGTTCGTGATGAGGATGGCCGACTACCAACGCAAACGCGGAGCCTATTTCTACGGCGAGAACCCGCTCACGAGCAAGGCCTTCCAGGAGAGGCCGATAGTGGAGCTGCTGAAGTCGCACGGCACGACGGTGGTGGACATGTGCGCGTTCGGGCTCCGACATCCAGATTCGGATTTACCCATTATGAAGCCATCGCGAATCATCATGTCCACGCAGACGATGGCGGACACGCTCGAACGACGGTGCCCAGGACACCGACAACGCGCTAAGATCGAAGGGCGATTGGCTACGCAAAACATGAGGACGAGCACGTGCGCCGGCGGCTACACGAAGGAGTTCGCCGAGGCCGTCATCAGCGCGTTCGCGGAGGCGTTGGGCATGCGGGCTACGTGCGACGCACTCGCGAACGAGGCGAAACGACGACGCCTTACCACACATACAACACCAAAGCGACGAATGCCAGCCCCACTCGCCCAACAAGAAGAGAAGAGAGTGAGGGTTGTATCTACTGCGACTCCTCCGATTACGACTACCCCATCTACCGCGCCAACGCGTTCGCGTTCGGGTACCGACAAGAAGGGCATCATCAAGAAGGTGCGAGCGCCGACGTTTTCACATGGCGGTGCTAGCCAACTACGACGCACGGTTCCATTCGACCAGACGAGGTACCTGGCGAGGTTGACGCCCGGCTGGCACGGCAGCGGCGACCTTGTGATACACGTGGGACAAGGTAGGGTTCAATTATGGTCGAAGGACTACCCCGAGCACACCGTGAGATCCGTTTATGCGGTCAAGAAGACAAGTGACCGTGGCGGGAAGAAATGGTATAGCGAGGAGTTCGACAAACAGGTCGACCAAGATGGACCAGACACCTCGGGCACGCGAGGGGAACTGCGGAAGGTGGTGACGATGCTGAAGAAGGTTTCGCCCGGACTCCGAGGGGCCCCACCTGAAGTTCTACCGGATGTGCCCCCAGAAGATCCTGAAGGACAACAACCACCGGAGCCTCAAGAGCAGCAAGTACCTCACGAGCAGCAAGTACCTCAAGAACAGCAAGTACCTCAGACAACAGCGGAAGAGGACGAGAACCCGGAGGACGAGGTGGAGCAGGAGGTGGGCGTGCCAGAGGAGGCGGACATCACCAGGGACCCGTTGTGCCCAGAGGATCTCCCGGCGGGCGAGATGTTCACTTCGACGAGAGGCCAACGAGAAGTGGCCCATGTTCCGCCTGAAGTTCGCGCGGAAGTACGACGAGCACACCAGAATCTGGGTCATTGCGGCCGTGAAGCGCTACTACGAGTGATGAGGTTAGGCGGGGCCTCCCAGCTGCACCTGGACTACGCGAAGGCGTGGCAGTGCGAGGTGTGCGCGAGACGAGCAGCTCCAGAGAGATGTCGAGGGGCGTCGAGCCGACAGAGACCCACGTCATTCGGTATCGCGGTAGGAGTGGACACCAAGGAGTTGAAGGACGCGAGTGGCGGCAAGCACCTGGCCCTGAATCGCGTGGATTTCGCGATGAAGTTCTCGTGCCTGATCATGCTGGAGAACCCCTCCAGCGCAGAGGCGGCCAGGATGTTCATGGCGAAGTGGTGCGCCTGGGCCGGAGTACCTCTCGCGTGCCACTCCGACAGCGGCTCGGAGTTCAGGAAGGACTTCGCGTCCTACGCGGAGCTTGTGGGAATCACGATGAGAGTGGTGCCCACGGAAAGTCCGTGGCAACACGGGCTGGTCGAGCGCCACGGGGCCGTCAGCAACGACATCGTGCGCGCGATTGTGGACGAGTGCACCATCCAGGGCCCGGCCGAGATGGAGCTAGCCATAGCGGCGGCGAACATCTGCAATAACCGAAGAGTGGATCCATCAGGATACAGTCCCAGGATGAGAGTTTTCGGTTGTGGAGACAGGTTGCCAGGCAGCGTGCTGGACAGCCTCCTCAGTGACGAACAGTACCCAGAGATCGCCGTGCACGACGCGGTGCTCAAGGAGTGACTACCAGGTCCAGCGGTCGCAGAAGATACGCGAAGCGGCTCAGGTCGCGCTGGCGAAGCTGGACAACAGCGACAAGTGGCGGAAGGCCATCGTCCACAACTACCGACCCACACCTTCGCCGTGGATGCCCGGAGAGTGCGTGTTCTTCTGGCGAGCGGCAGGTGCCTTCAAGCCGCAGGCACGATCTACAAGACGGGCAGACCGTTGGCACGGTCCAGCAGTTATCCTCGGCAGGGAGTGGGGGCGCGAAAGCCAGAACGAAGCGTACTGGCTGGTGTTCAACGGGAACCTCCTGCTGGTGGCACCACAACACATCAGGTCGGCAACCCCAGAGGAGCGCTTGGCGAGCGAGGCCATCGGCAGCATCCTCGAGAACACAACATGGACCTGAGCGGGATCTCGAGGGGCCAGCACACGTTCGAGGACTTGAGGCCGAGCGCGATGGAGAGTACACCGATACCTCCGAATCCAGTCGAAGTGCCGGTGCCGGGAGTTGTTTCAGAACGAGTGGAAGAACCGCGACAGACACGAGCTCAGCCGTCACCAGCAGGGAGTGTTGGGGCGCCTACGCCACCACCTACACCACCATCGCAGATAGAAGAGGTTGTGCCTCCGGCACCAGTGGTGGAGACGGTGTTCAACCAAGCCGTCGAGACCCCAGTCCCGGACCTAGACACGGAGACGCTGTACGCGATGAACGACGTGTTCTCGCTGGAGCTCCGTCCTTTCCAAGCAGGCACCAAGGGGAAGGAGTTGGACTCGCGGAAGTTCACGAAGGCGGAGTGGCTCGGGTTCAACAAGAGCATCGCCAAGAACTGGAACCAGCACCTGGAGCACGAGGCCGTCAGGGTGGTCCTACCCGACGAGGCGGCGAAGGTCGACAAGTCGAGGATCTTCAAGGTGCCGGCGCGTTTCGTGCATACCCTCAAGGAGGGCCAACCGAACGGCCGACTCGTGATCCCAGGCCACTTCGACCCGGACAACCCGGGCAAGCTTGGCATCAAGCACGCGATGCGCATGGCGGTTTCGTCGGAGACGGCAGGCACGCGGACAGATGCACCAGTGGCGCCCATGGTAGGGCTGATGCTGCTGCTGAACTTGGCAGCGCATTTCGGCTGGGATCTCGGGGCGTTCGACATCGGCTCGGCGTTCCTCACTGGCAAGACGAATACGAGACGGTTATATGTGATGCCTCCCCGGGAAGGGCTGCCTGGAGTCCCTGCTGGAAGCTTGGTGGAACTACTCAAAGGTGTATTCGGACTACGAGAATCTCCTCGTTTATGGTGGGAAAGGTTCTCGGAGGTGTTGATTCAGGCCGGCCTCCAGCCGCTCAAGACCATGAAAGGAGTTTTTGTTATTCGGGGCGACAAGGGCAATATCGAGGCGGTCCTGTGTGTTCACGTCGACGACGGACTCTGGGGCGGTAGCGGCGAGCGTTTCGCCAGAGCGAAGAAGATCGTTCGCGAGAAGCTGAACGTGACCAAGGAGAAGCAGGGTCGGTTCGAGTTCCTCGGCCGGCGCTTCAACCAGCTGCCGGACAAGTCCATAGAGGTCGACCAGCACGAGTACATCGAGAAGGTGGAGAAGATCTTCGCGCCGGCCTCCAGGCGGAAGGACCCCGAGAGCAAGGCGACCGAAGAGGAGCTCTCGAAGTACCGCAGCCTTGGACAACAATTATCGTGGCCCGCGCGGATGACACTACCCGGACTAGCCTATGACGTCAGCGACTTGCAACAACGGACGCCAGACTTGACGGTCGGCCAGCTGTGCAAGGCGAACACGGTGTTGAGCATGGCCAAGGAGATGGTGACGCGCGACGTCAAGCTACGATTTCATCGCGGAGATGGATCGGGGCGTTTTGGATGCATGTGCGTACACGACGCCTCGTACGACAGGCAGCCGAGGAGTGGATCGCAACAAGGGTTCATCCTACTGCTCACCGACGAGAAGTTCGACGCCGAGAAGGTCAACGTGGTGGACTGGTGCTCGAGCAAGATCCATCGTGCGGTGCGATCTACATTGGCAGCGGAGGCGGCCAGCGCGAGCTACGGGTTCGACCGGGCGTGCTTCGTGAGGACGGCGTTGGCCGAGATGCTGTGCGGCTGGGAGTCAGAGAGCGACTGGACGACCTTGATGGGCCCGATTCCCAGCCTGTGCGTGACGGACTGCAAGAGCTTCGTCGACCTCTGCCGGAAGGAGGGGAGCATGCCGACGGAGAGGAGGATCGCGTTGGACCTCGCGGACCTTCGAGATCGATTGGAAGCCGGAGACGGCTTGATATGGGCGGACACCCGCCTGATGCTCGCCGACCCCCTGGCCAAGCACATGAAGGACCATAGCTATTTGGAGCACGTCCTCAATACGGGAGAGTACGTCTACAGGTGCAAGTACGAGACCAAGGCGGAGAATCGTGGCGGGGGTGACCCCGGAGAGAGAGTGGCGTCCTGATGTGAGCGCTGCCCTAGTGAGGTCTTCCTGAACGGGACGCGCGCCTGAACCGCGCAGGCCAGCCTAGCCGCAGGACGCCCGGATGTGTATGATACAGATTCCATATTGACGGATAGCCCCGGTGTTATAAAGCGACTGGCCCTACGTATCGAGATAGAAGAGGTTGCGTGAGAAGTAGCCGCAGTTGCAGCCTCAGCATGCAGCAGACTCGATCCGTAGGCCTTGGGTCAAGCTCGGCGCGAGCAGCAGGAAAAACACTCTTTCCATTCCAAGCAGATCTTCGCAGAGGAGGAGGAGGTGGAGGAGGGGGAGGAGGTGTTAACATGCAAGCGTTCAGGTGACTGGGGAGGAATAGTAACCCTGTTGCCTTTGGCTCAAGTGTTTAACGGCTGAAGCTACTGAGACTTGCTTCGCCGTGCGGGAGTATAAAGGTGACCGATCATCATCATTGTTACCAGGCTCCCGTGCAGAACCCTCCTCGGGGTTTTGCGTGGTAGCGGGGCGCGGTTGCCGTGGCGGCGGCGGCGGCCGCTGCAGCTAGGCCTGGGCAGGGCGACCCGCCGGTTAACCTCAATGTGCCGGCAGACAGAGACGCATGGGTCAACGTGGACCCTAACCGCTTCAACGACCTGTGTGAGCAAGCATACCTGAACGGAGACTTCAGTTACGTTCAGACAGCGTTACTCGCGAACCATTTCGGACTCGCAACGTTCATCAACGAGCGAGTGACACAGGACCGAAGGGAGGTATCGAACGCCGAGGCATTCCAAATGTTACAGAGTGCTCATAAGACCAACAGCATGTTGTTAGCGATTACGAAAAGAAATGCTGCACTTGAAAGGGATGCTCGCAGACTGGTGGAAAGAGTCACCGAGTTGGAGACCAACGGCGAGGCACAAGAAAAGTTGATTGAACAATTTGGTCAGCTTTCGGAAGCAATTAAAGGAGGAAGTGGAAGCAAGCACGGGAGCGGCAAACCGATAAGCGAATATAAGGCGTTACAGGCGTGAAAGAACTTCAGTGGAGAAAGAGCAAAGTTCAGAGACTGGAACGACAAGTTCTTAAGCGCACTGGCCCAAGTAAAACCGAGTTACCGACCGGCGCTGAAAATGCTAAACAAGAAGTTGGAGACGCTCGACGGAGTTGTACCAGAGGAGGACGATGATGACATCATACGCATAATGAACGGCCGATTAACAGCAAGCGAATACTTGAAGGCGAATTCAGCTAAACAAGCAGATGATGACAACAAAGGAGAGCACGAGTTTACTGAGGGAGACAAAACTCAAATGGAGGAAGACTTATGGTACATTCTCAACGAGAAGCTCGAAGGTGCAGAAGCAAGAGGAAAATTAAATGGACTTTTGGATGGAGATGGAATCATGGCTTGGCAAAAGGTCTACAAATGGTACTCGGCTGTTACCGGAGCGACTCTGTCATCAAAGATGACGCGCGCCATGAACCCTGAGCCGCCCAAGAAGATTACTGACACCGTTACCCGACTTGAGGAGTGGAGCGCATTGGCAGAAAACCTTGAAAAGTACGGTAAATATTACTCGCTGCCTCTTCCTTTTAAAGTCACCGCACTCAGGGCAATAATGGTGCATGCGAACGATTGGTTTGATGAATGGCAGCAGGCGTGCTGGCGAACGCCCGACGCGCTTAACATTGACTCATTCCAGAAGTTATACTCCAAGTGCGAAGACTGGGCGCGTAAAGAGAAACTCGACTCAGACACAAAAAATAAAGATGCGATGGGCATTGGGAACATCAACGAGATGGGCCAAGGGTCCGAAAATGTTTGGGACCAAACAGGATGGGTTGACGAGGGCGGAAACTGGTGGCCAGAAGATGGATCGTGGAGTTACGGGTCCTGGGCCAATGAGAGTGACAGTGGGGACCATGAAGAAGTTGACGCCGTAAACAAAGGCAAAGGTAAAGGCGCGGGCCCCAAATGTTACAATTGTGGAGGCATGGGTCATTTAGCCAGAGATTGCACAAGACCTAAACAGTTTACCAAAGGAGGTAAAGGTGGCAAAGGCGGAAAAGGCAAGGGCTACCGGGCCACCTACGGATCCTACGTGAAAGGTAAGATCGGCGGCAAACAAGGTGGTAAAGGAAGTGGCTCGTGGGGTGGAAGTTATGGAGGCCAAGGAAAATTCACCCCCCATAGCGAACGTGAGTGTTACAAGTGCGGTGCCAAAGGGCACGTCGCCATTAACTGCCCGGGCTCCAAGAAGACCGCCAACGAAGTTGAGCAGGAGAGACCTACAATGAACGCTGAAAGTGAACAAACCACCTCGTTCGGCCAACCGCAACATGTTCTCAGCGTTGAGATGAAGGACGCAGTGAACGTGCCACTGGACCCACTCGCAACTGAGGAGGTTAACGGGCAATGGGATCTGCCCTCATATGCCAGAAAGAAAATGGCGCGTAAAACTGCGATGAGTCTGAAAAGAATTTACCAGGAGCATCAATACAACGGAGATTGCCATCATGTGAGTCAATGGGACCAGAGGATAAGTAAAAGCATAAAACAAGAAAAAAATGGCTAGAGAAATGCAGAGAAATTGGGCTAATTGAGATGCGGGACTGTGATCCAGAAATTAACGCGGTGCCACCACTGAGTGCAACGCATGAGACGATCGTGGTTGCCGTGGACTCTGGGGCGTATAATACAGTGGGACCCCCCAAGGTTGGCACCCATTTCCCCATTAAGCAAACGGATGCGTCAAAGCAGGGAAGGCATTACAGCGCAGCGAATGGGACAACGATAAAGAATTATGGTCAACGAGTGATCGCGGGCTAAAATGAACATGGGAACGCAGTCAGTATGCCGATCCAGGTAGCGGAAGTCAACAAAGTTCTGGGATCCGTCAGAGAAATGGTAAACGCTGGAAATAGAGTTGTGTTTGACAAGGATCTTAACGGGAGGTCCCTGAGCCACATCATGAATAAGGCTACAGGTAAATTCGCAACTATCCACGAGAAGAACGGCACGTTTCAGTTCAACATCACAGTGCCGAGGGGACCAGCGGAAGCTGTCAATCCCAGGAGTGAAGTGAACGCAGCTGAGGGTTTTCCGCGGCCGGGAACCCTGGAGGCGGACCTGTTCTACTAAGCCCCCCATTACCCGTGAGACCAAGCGAAAACTTAAACGTCTTTAATACCGAAGGAGACGAAGGGGGTGAAAGTGGGGGCAACGAGAGTGAGTTTGAGTGATGTGGAAGATGTATTTGCGAGCGATGAAGCGGAGTTACCGAAGAAAGTTTACTGTGACATGAGGCCCTCAAAGGAGGAAGTTGAGACGCATAACACGACGCATTTACCTTACCGAAGTTGGTGCCCACATTGTGTTAGAGGAAAAGCACGCAGGCGCAATCACCGTAGACGCAAAAGAGAAGGGAACGGAAACGTGCCAGTGATTTCAATGGACTACATGTGGCTTAAAGGAAAAAAGGAAGAAGGTGAAAGTGCCAGTAATGGCAACCCAATTCTGGTCATGCATTGCAGGGAGACCAAATTAACATGGAGCAGAGTGTTGATGAACAAAGGAGTGGACTCATACTCAGTAAAGGTGGGATGTGACATGATCAGCTTTACCGGATATAAGAAGGTTATACTCAAAAGCGATGGAGAAGCGGCAATCACAGCACTGGCCAACAGAATTAAAGCGTCGTGTGACCTTGACATGGGTGTTGAAGTCAGTCCAGTAGGTGACTCAAAGGCCAACGGTGAAATCGAGAGGGCTGTTAGGACGGTGCAGGGTCAAGTCAGAACGTTAAAGAGCGCCTTGGATGCCAATTATAAGACTGAGTTTGGTGAGAGTCACCCGATAATACCATGGCTGGTGAGCTATGCGTCTTCTCTGATTAACAAGTTCACGGTGGACACAGATGGGAAGACGGCCCATGAGAGGTGCAGGGGAAGAAAGTTTAATAAGCAAATTCCTGGATTTGGCGAATGTGTCATGCACTTAAAGACGCCTGCGCACAAGGGCCGCGAGAAGCTTGAAATGAGATGGGAAAGTGGAGTGTTTTTGGGGATAAACGAGAAGAGTCAGGAGTTGATTATTGGGACACCAAATGGGGCAATCAAGGCGCACGAGTTTAAGCGAAAAGGAAGTGAGGCGGAAAGATGGAACATTGTCGAGATCACCGAGATGAAGGGGTTACCTTGGCAGCCTGACCCCAGTACGGCGGGAATGGAATTACAGTCTAGAATCATGGTGCCCATGGATTTACCAGAGCAAGAGTTAACTGCACCTGAGACGAAGCCGCTTATTGCACGAGGAATCGCTGTAAAGAAGCATGAATATTTAAAAATGGGACCGACGCCGGGATGTTACGGATGCAAATGTCTCGTTAGAGGAGACAAAGAGCACAAACCACATAACGCTGATTGCAGGGCTCGGGTTATCGAGTGGTTAAAGAAACAAGAGAGCCCAAACATCCAGGCAAGGCTAGCATCTGCCCAACTGAGACTCGAAAGTAAAAGCCGTGCGCCGGAAAATCAAAATCAAGAATTAGAAAGTCAAGCGAAAAGACTGAGGACCAACGTGCCACCTCCGCCGAGCGCTAAAGTTGAGGAAGCAAAGGATGAGTGGGTAGTAAAAAGGAAACAAAGTTATATGTCAACACCGGCGACCAAGAAAAGAGTTAGCTTTGCCCACTAATGGTGGATGTCCTGTAGATTGGGACAAACTTAAACCCAGAAGATTTACCCATGCCATCATGATTGACAGTGGTGAGATACATGAGCACGAAGACGCTTGGTATGGTGAAGAGGGAGATGACCAAACATGGGCCATGGGAAACCCCTTCAACGGTTACTGGACCGGATGGACCGAGTTTGAAGTGGAAGATGAAGAAATGAAAGACCCCCCAAGTGAACCCATCAAACGAAAAGCAGAGGGTGATCATGACGAAGAAGATCAACAGGCAACTCAACATCGTCAACTTAATCCGGAACAAGATGAAGAAATGTCAGAAGTGAACGATATCAGATCGGGGCTTAACATGATGGGATTTAACTCTGAGCTGGTTGAATGGTTGACAAGCGGGGAATTGAACGTCGTGCATCAATTGAACGAGGTGAGGAGAGCCACCAAGCTTTATGGAGCCAGTCAACATGAAACTCAGGCGCACGTGACCGAGGCATATTCGCCGGTGAGAGTTACAGGAATGGCAGAGAAAATGGGACTGATATTGGGGTTAGCGATGGACTTAACAACACGTGGTCAACATGGTAACCCATGGGACTTTAATGTGCCAGCTATGCGAGCGAAAGCGAAGAAGATCGTCAAATCCAAAGCAGCCCTGTTGCTGGTGGTGAGCCCCATGTGCGCAGCTTTCAGCAGACTTCAGACGTTCAACTTTAAAAGATTAGGCACTGACCGAGTAAAACAAATATTGGATTACGGGATCAAGCATTTGGCGTTCGCAATGGAGCTTTGCGAAATTCAACGGCGAAATGCTTTATACTTTCTATTTGAACACCCCGCGGGGGCGACCAGTTGGGGCACTTCAACAGTGCAACGGTTGCTCAGGAACAAAGATGTTAAAGTCTACGATGGAGATTTGTGCTGTTACGACTTAGAGCAGATGGTCAAAGGTGAAGAGATGTTCATTAAGAAACCGACCAAGTTCATGACAAACAGTCCGGCCATAGGTCGCGAGTTAAGTTGGAGATGCAAAGGGCAACGTCGACACATGGAGTTAACTGGTGGCGGAAGAACTCACAGATCAGAAGTTTACCCAGACAAATTGTGCCGAGCGATACTGAGAGGGCTTGTGCGACAAATGAAGATTGACGGACGCCAAGGGGGTACGTTTAAAGAAGAAGAAGCAACAAACATGGAAGTTGACGAAGAGGAGCAAAGTGAAATGCAGATAAGCGAGACTAACTGGGCATGTGAACATGCGAACGAAGATAGAAAGCACAAACACCAGTTAACGTGGACGAGAAAGGATTATGGAACTCAAAGATTGATGCTGCCAGGACCAAATGGACCACAATGGAGTTCATGCATTAGGAGACTTACCGTTGACATAGACACGGGGAAGGTTATCGAGGACAGGCCCGTGAACGAAATCACAGGGAGAGAGAGAAGGATAATGTTCAAGAAGGGACCAGTTAACACTTCCACCGCCTTTACGTATGAGGCTGTTGGCGAGATTGCTCCACACAAGTGGAAATGCAGTGCATGTGAACATGAAGGCTGGCTCAAGACGCCCAGCACCTGTGCAGCGTGTGAAAGAATTGGCACAGTTAACCCTCTCCCCATGAATATGATCAACGTTGTTCACAAGGAAAATGGAGAGATAACTCAAGCCTGGGACGATGTTACTGGAAACGAACTTGATCCTAAACTGACTGTAAAAGCACGCCAAGAAGAAATGGAACAATTCAGAAACCACAAGGTTTACGAGAAAGTGAAAGAGGAAGTGTGCTGGCAAGTTACGGGGAAGGCACCCATCGGAACCAGGTGGATAGACATTAACAAAGGAGATGAGTTAAGCCCAGACCACAGGTCAAGGCTAGTGGCCCAGCAGGTTAAATACAATTCCAAGGAAAAGAATATATTTGCGGCTACACCGCCACTGGAGGCACAGAAACTGCTTTTTTCAATGGCAGTTACCGAAGGAGTTGGATTCACGAATGGCGAGCGCGAGAAAGTATTAAAGCTGGCATTCATTGACACTAAACGAGCTTACTTTTACGCTCCGGCAAAGAAAGACATATTTATCATATTACCAGACGAGGATTATGAACCAGGCATGTGCGGAAAACTATTAAAGTCAATGTACGGAACAAGGGACGCAGCGAGCAATTGGGAAGACTGTTACATGGACTTTGCTATCGAGGTTGGGTTTAAGAGTGAAGTTGCGTCGCCATGCGTATTCAAACATGAGATTCGAGCCTTATGGTTGACGGTTCATGGGGATGACTTCGCGCTATTAGGAGGTGACCATGATCTCGATTGGTTTGAAAATAAAACAAAGGAGGAGTTTGAAGTAAAAGTGAGAGGACGACTTGGACCAGGAAAGGAGGACATGAAAGCGATCCGGATTCTTAACAGGATAGTAGAATGGACTGAGGAAGGGTTAAGATATGAGGCAGATCAAAGGCATGCAGAGATAATTGTGAAAGAGCTTGAGCTAGAGGGAGTAAAAGTGAGGACTGAGGTACCAGGTGAGCGTATTCCAGTTGAAGAGGGAGATGAGGTGGAACGTTCGTCCAACATGACTAAGAGGTATCAGGCATTGACGGCCAGAGCGAATTATTTAGCTCAAGACAGATCAGACATACAGTATTCAGTGAAGGAGCTTGCTAGAACCATGTCAAAGCCAACAATGGGTTCTTAGAAAGGTCTGGTCAAGCTAGGAAAGTATTTAAAGTACCACAGCAGAAGCAGTTATGTGTACCAATATCAGGAACAGCCCCGAGAATTAACGATTTGGACTGACACGGATTACGCAGGATGTAAGCGAACTAGGAAGTCTACGAGTGGAGGAGTAGTGATGTGGGGTAAACATCTTATAAAGTCTTGGAGTACAACTCAAAGTGTGATTGCATTATCGTCAGGGGAAGCAGAATATTATGGACTTGTAAAAGGAGGATCGGTTGGTCTAGGATTTCAGGCAGTGCTGAGAGATTTTAACTTGGAAGTTGAGATCACCCTGCAGAGTGCCACGGCTGCGATTGCCATTGCGAGCAGACGAGGCTTGGGGAAGGTGAGACATATTGAAGTGTGTCAGCTGTGGTTACAGCAGAAGGTAAAGGAGGGAGTACTTCGTATTGTGAAAGTAGGAACACATGAGAACACAGCTGATGCATTAACCAAGTATGTCAGTCGTGAGAGCATGAGCGCACCCCTAAGAAACACGAATCAATGTGCATTAACAGGTAGGCATGGTCTTGCGCCGGCTACCGAATGTTGACATTCGCAGCTCATTTCTGTCAAGCAAGCTGCCTCGATTAAAGCCTTCTCCACCCATTACCTCTTGCTCTTGGGCGTGAACGAAAGCATGGCGGCTCATCAGGTCAACCTCACCATCGACGGCTCCGTGGTCGACCAGAGCCCGCCTGGGGATGGACCGGTTACGCGTGAGAACCTCAATCGCCGTGTTGACGACATCGTCAATGTTGCCCACGCGTTTACCGTGACCCTCACTAACATGGCGATTAACTTTCACGGGGCCTACGACAAACACGTTGACGAGGTGCAGAGGGCTGCCGACGACATGGCGCAGAGGATCGAGGACTTAACGCGGCAGAACGCTGCGTTGATCCACGCCAGTGACGACGTCAACGAGAACCTCAAGAGGGCGCAAGACGAGATTAACGCTCTGATGGCGACGATTACGGAGCTGAACATCAAGAATCGTGACTCGGAGGTTAACGCGGCGGAGAATGCGACCAAGTACAGGCGCATCAACGAGAACATTGGTTACCTCTTGAACACCGCCAGACGCCTTACCGAGAACATCACGCCCCTGCAGGACTTCGAGGGCAAACGGGATGCGGCACTACGCATGTTGGTGGGAGTTACCGAGAGACTTGAAGGTTTACAGAGGTTCTTGAATGACCCGATCAGTTCCTCGGTTACCATCATCCCGCAGGTGCCTCCGCCGTTGCCTGAGCTGCCCCCAACGGCAGCAATCGCCAAGGCGCCACCCGTTGCCGTCACCGCGGCGGCCGAGTCCGTGGCCTCGGGCGCGCCCCCCGGCTCAGGATCTTACCGGCACCGCGCCCAAGACCGGAGGGTTCGGTCGGTCCATGTCGCCGAATAAGATCCCTCAGTCAACGGTGCCGCAACCTGTTTACAAGAAAGCGCCAAAGGCCATGCATGAGCGTAAACGGGAATTGGAAGAGTTACTGCAGATCGGCATGAAGATGGATGAAGATCGTGCGCAGAGCAGTCAACGTAACGAAGCACCAAAAGGTCCTGCCCCTGTTGTGAACGCGAGGGCGCCCAAGCCGCCTCCTCCGGGGCTTGGCGAGTCAAGTGCATCGAGCAGCGTTAGCGGCATGAAGCCCCCGCCTCCGGAGCCCAAGAAGTTATCGGCCCAGCGCATGCCGCCACCGCAGCCTCAAGCTGTTAACCGCACAAACGACCAGCTTGCGGCATACTCTCGGAACGTTGCCAGGGCCGTGTGCCGCCCACTGTACCACGTCAACGGCCGCATGCCCATGCTGAACGACAGGAGCGAGGACCACGACGTTAACTACAAGGCGGAACCTGACCCCAGGGAAGTAGTCGCATTAACGATGAAGGCGCGCGACAACTGGCGCAGGTTTGAGGGCAACTTCGTCGGGCATGTGGCGAAGGCGGGGTTAACGACCCCTGGCGGTCGATCTATTCAGGGCAACGCGGGGCGGGAGCTTAACGACTACGATGAAGTGTTCGTTGACATCTACGGCCAACACGCTTACGGTTTCATCGGCTACTCCGTGTTGAAGGGCCCGAGCAGCTGGAGATCTCAGTTGACGGAGAAGGAGTTGGCCAAGCATGACGAGTGGGTTGACGCAGTTGGGCACGTACAGTCCCTGTTTGACGACGAATACGTGCCACCACTCCACGTTGACGATCTTCACCCATCGTGGTTTGACGTCCACAGTTGCCCGGACACACAGGTGTACGTCAACAAGGTGCCGGAGATGAACGAGAAGCAGCTTAACGGCCTTCTCTTAACGTGGGCAGGGATGCTGCCCCACGGCAGCCCCACCGTGGTCTCCGTTAAGCACCTGGTGGAAGACACTTATGGGCCGCACGGTTACATCTCGACTGGAGTTACCGTAATTCGGTTTGCGACGCCTGACCTTGCCAAGCTCTATTGCCGTTACATGGGCGGGCTCCAGGTGCATTACCGCAACTACTTCATCGAGGACCTCGAGGTCAGGAGCGCCGAGGAGTTAAAAGGGCAGCATCAACAGGCCTCCAGTCTACTGGCACCAGACCATCTTAGATGTCGCTCTTAACGATCAGGGGTCCATGAGGGCACTTTACCATGACAGTTGGCCTGCTGATCATATCACCGAGCGTAAAAGCGACCATCGTGAGAAGCTCTGCTGGTTTGGATGGTTACCGTGCGACGACTTCCCCAACTGGCTTACCGATCCGACCTGGACTGTGAACCCGTTTACCGGCGCTGCGGTCGAGGAGCACCTCCGTAACAATCCAGGTGGTAGACCTCTGTTGAAGGTTCCCCACGCCAGTTACTGGAGGGCCATCGGCACCTACCACAACATTGTTGACGGGTCCATCAAGAGCTTTGACGAGGGGTGCTGGCTCGACGACGAGGAGCGGATTAACGCGTACCTGGACACCGACTATTACAGCCCGATGCAGGCCCTTAACAGGGTGTCGTCCTACACAGCGGCCAGCGTGGGGCACCGTGGGTTACCGAGGTCCAGGGGCGCGCGCGCCCCGTCAGCGAGGCGCCCGCGCCGCTCGTAAACGGCGACCGGTGACCGGCATGCTGTTCTTTTACTCTCTCCCTCATCTCCCCCTCTTAACTCGGCTTAACAATCGTGTTGCAGTGGCTTGTTGAGCTGAATCTGTGTGCATGTGCATCTTTTGTAGTTGCTGCAGGTATTGGCGTATAAAAAGCGAAAGCAATCAAAACCATATAAATGCTAGCCTGCCGTGTAAACTTTGGATGCTACGTTTAAACTTGTGACTGCAAGAACGTTTACTTGAGCTCATGTTGCATGTCTGAGAAACGTGGTGCTCGTAAACGTTGTCACGAGATCTTTCGAATTCGGCAATAAAACGATTTGTGTGCAGCATGTTGCTCGGTTTAACCTGTCTTTACGTTTGAAGACACAGCCAGTGCGGACCGTCCGTCAGCCCGGACTGGCGTCCGAGGGGGGGTGTTAACATGCAAGCGTTCAGACTGGGGAGGAATAGTAACCCTGTTGCCTTTGGCTGCAAAGGTGACTTTAACGGCTGAAGCTACTGAGACTTGCTTCGCCGTGCGGGAGTATAAAGGTGACCGATCATCATCATTGTTACCAGGCTCCCGTGCAGAACCCTCCTCGGGGTTTTGCAGGAGGAGGAGGGGAGGAGGAGGAGGAGGGGATGAGGAGGAGGAGGAGGAGGGAGGAGGCAGGAGGAGAAAGAGGAGGGAGGTTGAAGGAGGGGGAGGAGGGGGAGGGACTCGGGAGGGAGGGCGGGGGAGGAGGGGGAGGACTGAGGAGGGACTGAGTAGAAGGAACTGAGGCGGGACTGAGGAAGGAGAGACTGCGGAGGGAGGGCGCCTGGGCTCGAGCTCTGGAGGGGCGCCCCCCTCGATGAGGCCCGCGGCGAGTGGGCGCCCGCCCTGCGGCTGCGACCTCGCGCGTGCAGCAGGAGAGGCCACCGTCCGTCGCCACGAGACGCCGCCGCCGGTGTCGTCGTCGTCGTCGTCGTCGTCGTCGTCGTCGTCGGTGTCGTCGTCGTCGTCGTCGTCGTCGTCGTCGTCGTCGTCGTCGTCCGTCGTCGTCGTCGTCGTCGTCGTCGTCGTCGTCGTCGTCCGTCGTCCGTCGTCCGTCGTCCGTCGTCCGTCGTCGTCATCGTCGTCGTCGTCGTCGTCGTCGTCGTCGTCGTTATCGTCGTTATCGTCGTCGTCGTCGTCGTCGTTCGTCGTCGTCGTTGTGGTCGTCGTCGTTGCCGTTGGTCGTCGTCGTCCTCATCCTCGTCATCATCGTCGTCGTCGTTGTCGTCGTCGTCGTCGTCGTAGTCGTAGTCGTGGTCGTGGTCGTCGTCGTCGTCGTCGTCGTCGTCGTCGTCGTCGTCGTCGTCGAGGAGGCAGCGCGCGTGAAGCTGGAGCGGGGGGCCGCGGCGGGTGGCTGCCTGGCCAGCTCGGAGGAGACCCCGCCGCGCATCTCCGCGGGGGGCCGCGCGGGGTCGTCGGAGGTCTTCGGAGTCCACAGGAATGAAACCCATACGGCAGGTGCATGCGGCGTTGGTGCGCCGGCGACGCCGGCGAATACACTCAAGGTTGAAGTCTGCGACGCGGAAGCACCGATGGACACGGTGACGCCTCTGGGCCCGACTGAAGTCAACCTTGAAAGATCGGGGCCTCGATCGATTACAGGTTGAGCGATCGACGCGGTGACAAAAACCTTCGCGCGCGCCCCGCGTGAACCTGCCGTATCGGGGTCCAGCCGTGAGGATCTGCATACACGCCAGTCGCTGAAAGTATGTAGTACGGATCCCAAGCCCAATCTACTTCAAGCGCCTCCCCACTACAGACAAAAACGATGTGTTTTGGTTCTTGTTTGCGATTCTTTGGGCGGGCCCGAGGCCAATCTACTTTTTCTTCCTTCCTATTCCCTACCTAGGCTCTGCCTAGAAGGGTTCTTACTCTCTTGGCTTAAAGGGCCGGGCAGTGGGAACCGGCCCAGGCGGTTCCCCCAGTATCCGCCCCGCGGTTCCCCCAGTTACGTTTCCTTAGCTTAGCGTTGCTTATCTCATCTTAGCTTAGCTTATTTCACCTTAGCTTAGCTTAGCTTCATCTTAGCTCAGGTTTATCTTAGCTTAGCTTACCTTCATCTTAGCTTCGCTGAGCTTTAGCATAGCAGAGCACAGCATAGCATAGCATAGCGTAGCATAGCATAGCGCAGCATAGCATATCATAGCATAGCCCAGCATAGCATAGCATAGAGCAGCATATCATAGCATAGCATAGCCTAACGCAACACAGCACAGCACGGCATAGCACAGCGCATCATCGCATAGCATAGCATAGCATAGCATAGCATAGCAAATCATAACATATCATAGCATAGCATAGCGCAGCATATCATAGCATAGCATGGCATAGCATAACAAATCATAGCATAGCATAGCAACTCATGCTGCTTTGAAAGGGGCTCCAACTTCTAGGTAGGGTCGCACTGGGGTAAGTTCATGTTTCGACCTATTTCAATATCCTGCTGACATTGCTTATGGACATACTTGCGAACCACAGCCGAGTGAAGACGGCACAGAAGGACAGATATGCGTCTGCTGTGGTCTCCCGATACGACTCCGACAGGGCTCACGGCCCCGTCGGAGCTCGTCTAGGGAGCCCAGGCATCCCTCGTCGCGAATCAATCCAGGATCAAGTCGGAGCAGGAGGAGGAGGAGGAGGAGGAGGAGGATGAGGAGGAGGAGGAGGAGGAGGAGGAGAGGGAGGAGGAAGAGGAGGAGGGGAGGAGGAGGAGGAGGAGGAGGAGGCGGAGGAGGAGGAGGGAGGGAGGAGGGGGAGGAGGAGGAGGAGGAGGAGCTGGAGGAGGAGGAGGAGCAGGAGGAGGAGGAGGAGGAAGAGGGGGAGGAGGAGGAGGAGGGGAAGAAGGAGGAGGAGGAGGAGGAGGAGGGGGACCAGAGTAAACCCAATAATCATCAACGATGTTGGAGTAAACCCTCCCCCAGACTCCTTCATAGGCCCCTACAACGGTTCGTTTCCGCTGAGGGAACTGCCTTGTTGGAAGACAACCGCTTGAAGACCCGGAAGCATGCCAAAAACATTATTCTCGGGACTCCAACGCCACAGATCAACCGGACTGTTGCGTCTTGACGATCCGGAATCGCGCCAGAACGCCATTCCTGGGATTCCAACACCGCTAATCAACGTCAACGTTGCGCCCTCATAAGCCTGAATCTTTCCAAAACACCACTTCTGGTACGTTGAGCATGGGAATCCGTTAAACTCTAGCAATTTGCAGAAAAGACTGCGCGCGGCGCTAAGGCGAGAGCCACATGTTGAAAACGAGCCGCCCTTAATCCGTGAACATCTTGCACATTTTGAAACGAGTGTGTGCGGCGCTAAAGCGAGAGCCACATTTAGAAAACGACCCGCCCTCCAACTGTGAAACTATTGCCAACTTTGAGGCTTCAGGGTTGTACATGGTGAGGTTAGAGGCTAGATGTCTAAACTACAGATTCGGGAATGGGTCGCAACCTACAAGAAAGCAGCTTCAAAATGGCTTGGGCAAATGCAAGAAGAGGGAGATTCCTGGGCATGCCGTGCACTAGTATGGGAACCTATCGGAAGGACGAGGCGGGCAGAGAGACCCAGGTCGAGATGGGTTGACACTAGATCTTCTTTTACAGTCCAGTAGTGTGTTTCGAGAAGACACGTGGAGCTGAGGCTCCGCCGCGCGCCCCGCTTCGGGACGGCCTCTGGGCTGGCACGCGCGAGAGTGAGTGAGTGAGACATGGTGAGGAAGTCTCAGGCGGAACGCCCGGCCCGCTCTTTCGACTGGCCTCGGGGTGCGGCAAGGGGAAGTTTTTTGTTTAATAAGGAAAGGGAATGAAGGAAGAGGAGGAGGAGGAGGAGGAGGAGGAGGAGGAGGAGAAGGAGGAGGAGGAGGAGGAGGAGGGGAGGAGGAGGAGGAGGAGGAGGAGAGGAGAGGAGGGGAGGGAGGAGGAGGAGGAGAGGAGGAGGAGGAGGAGGAGGAGGAGGAGGAGGGAGGAGGAGGAGGAGGGAGGGGAGGAGGAGGGGGATGATGATGATGATGATGATGATGATGATGATGATGATGATGATGATGATGATGCTGATGATGGTGATGATGATGGATGCTGGTGATGATGCTGCTGCTGATGATGATGATGATGTTGATGATGATGATGAGGAGGAGGAGGAGGACGAGGAGGAGGAGGAGGAGAAGGAGGAGGATGGGGGAGGAGGAGGATCCATTTTCTGAGAGTTCTCAGAACTTTCTTTTGGGCTCCGGGAGGCTGCCCGTCGCCGCGGGTGGAGCCGCCCGAGGATCGTGGGCAGGGCGCGCTCCAGGAAAGGTCTGGGGGCCGATGCGTGATTTCTGGTCGCAGACATCCGTCGCCACGCAGAGAACACGAAGTTTTTGTTGTTTTGTGTTGTGTGTGTGTGCGTGTTGTGTGTGTGTGTGTGTGTGTGTGTGTGTGTGTGTGTGTGTGTGTGTGTGTGTGCGTGCGTGCGTGCGTGCGTGCGTGCGTGCGTGCGTGCGTGTGTGTGTGTGTGTGTGTATGTGTATGTGTGTGTGTATGTGCGTGCGTGCCTGCATGTGTGTGTGTGTGTGTGTGTGTTCAAATTGTTTTCGTCATTGTTACAGTCTTGCGTTACGGTCGGACATCTGATCAAGAAACCTCCTCCCGAGAATCTGGGCCAGGGTTTCTTCATTCACTTGCCGGGAAAAGCTGGCCGACATCGCGTAGTCTTCTGTGTGTTCACGTGTTTGTTATTGCTATAAAGTTGCATTATTGTGTGTGTGTGTGTTTGTTTTTTGTTTTTGTTTGTTTCTTGTTTTGTCCGTTGCGCAGGCCGCCGAGCAAGGCAAAGGGCGGTAGAGGCGGCAAACCTGGCAAGTGCCGCTTTGACATGGCCTGGGACGACGCCCCCGGCGCCCGCCCTCGGCGCTAAACACCTGCACCACCGCAGCCACCACATCCTGCTGCACTTGGCACCTCTACGGGGCGTGCCGCCTGCGAAAACCGCGAAACTCCACACATGGCCCTCCTCCCTCATCTCCTCTCTTCCTTGCGACGTACCTCCCGTGTGGGACGCGCGTCGCTCACACACTGTCCCCTGCACCCTTTCGGTGCTTTCTGCTTCGCCACGATGGGCCGCCCATTGGGACGCCCTGCGTCGTTACCCAGCTTCTGTACCTCTCGGTGCTCCCCGCCGCCGCCCCCTCGCGACGCACCTCCCGTTTCGGACGCGCGTCGCTCACTCCCTGTCCCCTGCGCCATTTCGGTGCTTCTCTGCTGCACCACGCAGACCGCCCATTGGGCCGCCCAGCGTCGTTACCCGGCTTCTGCACTTTTCGGTGCTCCCCGCCGCCGCCGTCCTTCGCGACGTACCTCCCATGCGGGACGCGCGTCGCTCACTCACTGTCCCCTGCACCATTTCGGTGCTTCTCCGCTGCCCCACGCTGGACCGCCCATTGGGTTGCCCTGCGTTGCTACCCGGCTTCCGCACCTTTCGGTGCTCCCCTCCTTCCGCGGCAGCCCCGCGCTGCCTCGTCCCATTGCGATGCTGTTCCGCCCCCGCTGCCTTCGGGCGCCTGGGACGCTTCGCCCGCCGCCACCTGCCCCTCCCCTCTCTGCCCTTTGGCCCCCTGGCGCGGCCTTGGGCGGTCACCGCCACTCCCCTCTCTCTGCCAGCCATCTGGCTGCGTTGCCACCTCCCTGGCTGCCGCGCGCTTCCTCCTCCCTGCGTTGCTGTTCCGCCCCGCCGCCTGCGGGCGCTTGGGACGCTTCGCCCGCCGCCTCCCGCCTCTCCCGACCCCGTGGCCGCGTTGCCTTGGGTGGTCGCGCCGCAGTATTCGTGTCGTTGCCCGTAGTGGCCCTATCTAACTTCTCGCTGGAGCGGAGTTCGCCGCCTCGCCGCCGACGAAAAAACAAGTTTTCGTTGCCTGTTCGTTTGTTGGTTTGGACCTCTGAAGGCCTGTACTGGGCCCCCGGGTCGTCAGGCATATGCAGCATGGAGGGCCGGTTCCTGGGGTTGGGTCGTGGTGTTTGACGGGAAGCGCGCCAAGACTCGAAGAGTCGCGCGATGGACGTCTGTTTGCCCAGAGGGATTTACTTATCAGGGGGAGATCTGGAGGGGGAACGTGCGGCGCCGCCTCGTGGTCCAGAGCCTGGCGGATGACGGGAAACGCGCCAAGAAGGCCTGGGCTCGAGCGATTTCAGGAGGCACCGACTTGCCAGTGGGGTCGCAAACCCCCACGCAGCATGCCTGTGCGATGGCGAGGATATGGATTCGTGTTTCTTGCCTACTGCCTGTCGTCGCCGTGCTGAACCACCTGCGCTGTCAGGCCGAGCGCTGGCAGGGGGCACGTCCTGCCTGGAGTCCCTTGGAGCTGATGATCACGAACGACGGGGACGAGCTAGTGCACAGCACACGGAGTTATCACCGCGCATGCCGTACCATCCTCGCCAGAGGGCGAGTATGGTTCAAGGGCGACCTTTACGAGGGCCAGGACGCAGTGGCGAAGCTATGCAGACTGGCGGCGCATCACGGAGTGATTCTCTCACCTACGGTTCTTCCTACCGAATGTTGTATTCCACGGCGAGGCTTTGTCAAAACATGGTCCTACAACGCGGAGACAATGCTGATGCCAGGACGATTGGACGACGTTCTTCGATATGCCGCTGCAGCTCGAGTGGATGTGCTGGCCCTACAAGGAACGATGCTTTCTATCGAGCAGCAGTGGGAGAGTGAACACTACATCATTACACCCTCGCCGAGATCGGCACGACACTTGAAAGACGGTGTGGCCATAGCGATTTCCAAGCGTATTGCTCTCCGCTCAGATATTAAGGTTACACACAGATGGCAGCTGGGGCGACTGGTCGGTGTCCGCATCACGAGGGGCAAGTACATTGACTTTTACGTTCTCTGCGGCTACGCACCAGCTGACAAGCCCCAAGCTCGACCTATCACTGCAGCCGCACACAAAGCATGCACAAAAGCTAAAGACGAGTTCTTCGAGAATGTTGGCAAAGCTCTCAGCTACATTCCACAGCGGTGCGCAGTGATCCTGGCCCTGGACAGTAATGGCAGTATGGCACCTTCTCTGCCGACGGTTGGGTACGCTAGCTCTCGTGGACGGTATCGCCCCCAGTGGACAGACAACGGGCGCCGCCTTCACGAGGTCCTCTCCCAGTACAGCTTGCGCGCGATCAACACCTTCGGCAGTGCTCGTGGACAGAGCACCACATGGAGGAACCCCGACGGCCAGGGCGAGACCAGAATCGACTTCATTGCTACGTCGTTGCGCACTGGAGCTCAGGACCGCGCTCATGTGCTACGTGACACTCCTCTTGCCCTGGGCCCCGCTCGAGACCACATGATCGTCGAGGCGTCGGTACGAGTGGGCAGGCACTTCCCAAAGCGATCTCCTACGGCACCTACCACGACCTGGAATCGCCAACAGCTAGCTGACGCAGCCAAGACATGGAAGCAATGGTCGGAGGCCGAAGCGGATGAAGGCGGCAGTGGTGGACCTATCACGACGACGATCAGCGAAGCCCTACGTTATCAGGAACGACTCGCTGCTGAGGTCCAATCTATCGATATGAATTTGGCCACCCAGTCACCCACTGAGTTTTACGACAAGCTGGAGCGGGCGGTGGTGGTGGCAGGCTCTAGTTATGTGCAGGGTAAGACAGAGCGTTCCTACTTCGCCTTTTCCCCCGAGACGGTGACTAAGATTCAGAAGAAGCAGGCGGCCATTCGATGGGCCACGAAGCTCGCTGACCAGTCTGCTCCCATGGGCGTCCTCTTCAATGCGCAGGCCCAAGCACGACGCCTTTCCAAAGTGGCCAAGAAGGCTACCCGAGCTGAACGACGGCAGACTGTGGTGACATTAGCTGCGGAAGCTGACGAGGCGGCCCGAGCCAACGACCCTCGTAAGTGCTACAAGCTCATCGGCCGTATCGCCCCCAAGCCGACCGCGGCCACCGTGACCGTCATTGGCACTGATGGCAAGCCGTGCATGGATGCGGAGTCTGAGGTGCTGGCTCGCAAGCAGGCCTTGCTGGACATCTTCCGCGGCGCCGAGATCCCCTTGAACGAGCGACCTACGACGACAGCTACTCCATCGTGTGCTGAGGGTGCGACACCGCTGGCCCACCTAGTGGCGTGCACGACGGACGACGTGCGCAAGATCATTGACATGATGCCCAACCACAAGGCGGCCCCACCGGTTGATGAAGCTGATGGAGGACACCCCCGACCGCGTGGCACGGTCGCTGAGTTGTGGAAGCTGGCTGGCACAGTCATTCTTGAACCTCTGCAGGCTTTGGTACAAGGCATCGGCAAGTGCGCGAGTATACCGATTCCATTTAAGGATGGAGTCACAGCCCAGCTGCGGAAGCCTAAAGGTGATGGCACTAATGCGCGTGACCACTACCGTACGCTGAACATCCTCGACCACCTGGGCAAAGGCGTCTCCAAGTTTATGGTTCGGCCTTTCGTCTCGGTAGCCTCCTCGAAGATTGAGCCCACGCAGTTCGGTGCCACAGCTAAGCGTGCCACCAGAGATGCCATAGCCATGATCGACGATATCTTCCGTCGCTTCCGCGTCGCCGTCAAGAACTCTAAATCCTGCAAGATCTTAGTCGGCATATTGGTGGATCTAGAGAAAGCATTTGATCTTCTGCCACGAGATGCCATCTGGAGTGAAGTACATAGACTTGTCGAGAATGCAGGTTTCACTTTGATGTGCGCTGAGCTCCACAACGGCACGTGCTACTTGTTCAAGGATCCGAAGTCTGGGAAGGTAGTCGCCAAACTCGCTGTACAGCTTGGAGTGCGACAAGGCTCGGTCGAGGGCCCCCTTCTCTTCATTATTGCCTACAACGTGGTGCTGTTGGCGTTGAAAGCTGCGAAGCAGGCGAACTTGGTGGCACCCATCACAGCGAAGCTGGACTTGCAGGAGGTTGCCCAGTGCATTGATGTCTCTCGGATATGCTTCGTGGATGACTTGATTGCGCTGGCTGTTTTTGAGAGTTGGTCGGAGGTCACTGAGTTTATTGCGTTCATTGCTTCCGTTCTCAAGGCCAAGGACTACCACATGAACATGCCGAAGACAGAGGTCATTGCCGTAGCCACTGGTCGTGGGTCTCGCCGGTTTAACAAAGATATTATTGCTCGCACTACTGGTGTGCTTTGCGGCGGGAAGCCTCTCCACCCACAGGACGCGGTGCAGTATCTTGGGCTACAGATGTCTGCTACAGGCCGCAGTGGGGTCACCGTCGACGCGAGGATCAGCAAAGCCAATGTCGCTCACGCACGTCTGGCGCCTAAGGTCTTTCGCAAGGGATTCCTACCAACTGTGCTACGAGTACGACTGTGGCAGTCTCTGGTCAGGACGATCGCGCTGTACGGGTTAGAGGTCTGCATCCTGAGTGACGGTGCTCTCACCAAGCTTGAACGGTGGCAAGCGACCAAGCTCCGCAGTGTCACCAAGACCCCTGCGCACCTCTCCCACTTCACGAATGAGGAGGTCAGGATGAAGCACAAGGTTCACTCCATTCAATCCGACCTTCGATACAGGCGTCTGCTTTGGTGGCGTGGTCTTCTTTTGCCAGTGTTCAAGCCGACGGAGCCACCGACGGACGCCCCAGTTGCTGTGCGCACATGCCTTCTGGGTACACTGTCTTTTGAAAGAGCTGGAGTCACTACTGAACGACAGCGCCAGCTCCTTACTGACTTGTCCTGCCTGCGTGCTGCACTGCCTCCGAGTATGCGTTGCAGTCCAGATGTGATCGCATCGTTGTCTCCCGAACTGTACGAGTGGTTTCTTGGCCTGCCGAAAGCCAGACTGGCGATGGTGCGAAGCTTTCGGTCCAGTGTCGAGGAAAAACGCAAAGCATATCATGTACATGTTCATGGAGAACAGGGGGGAGGTCACGGGATAATTGGAGGAGGGGACGGCCACGACGAACATGACGCTCATGCTGATGTCCAACATGTATGCCATATATGCCAGCTGGCCTTCCAAAACAGTCGTGCGCTGAACATACACCTCGGTCGAGAACATCACGAACATCAAACAGGAGAAGACCCGTCGTCCACACCGTCCCTCACATGTCGTAAATGTGGTGCTAAATTCACTCGCATCGACTCCCTCAAGAAACACGTTCGAGGTCGTTGTCGTGCTGCGGCCGTGGATGCTCAAGCGGTTCTAGTTGTGGCGCCCTCAGAGCCTCCCGCTCCCCCGGCAGAGCGACCGCCAGATGTTCGCGGAGGCGTCCGAGGGAGCTCCCGCACCGCCCAGGCAAAAGAGGCTGCGGGGCGAGGGCGGGGCCGAGGGCGGGGGCGAGGGCACAGCAGGCTCCGGCCTGAACGCCAAAGAGAAGCAGCTGATGAAGGAGATGGCCAAACTGATCCTTCAGCACGAGGACATCCACAGGTCGAACGCGCGGGACGGCAACGTAGTGCTGGAGATGGACGGCAAGTGCAAGCTGAAGTTGAGCCTGGACCGCTCCGTCGCCTCCTACGACAAAGAGGGCAAGGCGGCCAAGGCCGAGGCCGAGGAGCAGGACGAGACCTACCTTGGCAACCCGCAGGGGAAGAAGCCCGACGCGTTCCTGAGGGCGATCCTGTACCACCTGCACGTAGCGCTGAAAGAGAACACCGAGCTGGTGAGCGCCGACATGAACGAGAGCGACGCCTCGGCCGTGAAGAACGCCGCGGAGATCGTCAACGCCGCGGGCGCTCGCGCTCCCCAGAAGAACTCGTTCCAGGCGACCCGCTGCTTCATGATAGAGTGCAAAGACGAGGAGAAGGACGGCAAGGTGCGCTGGATCCTGGCGGCAGATCGGCACAGGCAGGTGGTCGAGGCCATCCGCGCGCGGGTCTCCCTTTCGGCAGGCTCAGTGAAGGCTCGCAAGACCTCTTGACCTGGGGTGGCGGTGTCAAAAAAAAAAAAAGCGCGCCAAGACTCGAAGAGTCGCGCGATGGACGTCTGTTTGCCCAGAGGGATTTACTTATCAGGGGGAGGTCTGGAGGGGGAACGTGCGGCGCCGCCTCGTGGTCCAGAGCCTGGCGGATTCCTAAAATGAGCGTTTTGCTCGAGACATCCTCACAACATCGTGAAGTTGGGGGTCGTATCTTAAGACGTCGTTTGCTAAAAATGGGCGTTTCGCCCTGGACATCCTCAACACATCGGGATGTCGAAATCGACGTCCTAATTCTCGGTTCCTCGAAAATGGGCGTCTCGCCCGAGACATCCTCGATAAAATGGGATGCCGACACAGCTCTTGTAAGGCACCTTTTCGGAGCGATCTCGGATGACCCCCAAGATGGCCCAATAAGCGAAAATATTGAAACACCCACTTGTTTTTAACATTTTCGTTGAACAATCAGCGTTTCACTCGAGACATCGCTTACAAAATGCTTTCGAACGGGCCAAAACGAGCGGTTCGTCTGAGAGATCCTCGCCAAATCGTGAAGTTGGGGGTCGTGTCTTAAGACGTCTTATGTTAAACATGAGCGTTTCGCCTGAGACATCCTCAAAACATCGGGATATTGAAATCGCTGGCCTAATTTTCGGAACTTCAGAAACGGCCGTTTCGCCTGAGACATCCTCGGAAACATGGGATGTCGAAAGAGCTGCTATGAAACATATTTTCGGGGTGTTCTTGGATAACCTTGTATATGATACTTGGTCCTTGTATATGATACTGGTGGTCCTTGTATATGATACTTCCTCTATATTAAGTTCTTGTAGAGGATCGCCCTTGTCTATGACATTCCTTGTATATGATGTCTCTTGGCAGGGCTCTTGGAGGCCTCTTGGGGCGTGTTGGAGGCCTTGTGGGCCGTCTGGAGGCCATCTTGGGCCGCCTTGGAGCGATTCTGGGCTATCTTGGTGGCCTGGGTGGGCTTCCTGGGCCGTCATTGAAGCCCTGGACAATCCCAGAGATACGCTATGGCCGCCCAGGGGCCCCCGGGAGTAGGGGCGGTGCAGTCGCCTATTTGCGAGACGGCAGGTGGGCGGCCCCTTAGTTGTATATGATCTTGTTTGAACATGGCCTTCGTTGTATATGATCTTCCTCGTGTACGATGGTCCTTGTATATGATACTTCCTCTATATTCAGTTCTTGTATATGATCGTATTGTGAGGCTCTGTTGGGCAGTCGTGAGGGCCGTCTGCTCCTCACGTTCCTCCATCTCCTTCGCCCCCTCCTACTCGAACACATCAGATGAGTAAGCGTTTCGCTCGAGACATCCCCCTTGCAAATGCTTTTGAGGAGGTCTTCTAGAACGTACCAGAGCCTCTTCCTCCTGTGTGTGTGCGTGTGTGCCTTCGGACGGGCCTTCGAACACATCAGATGAGTGAGGGATAGACGGACGACATTGGAGGCGTCCAGAGAAGTGAGGAGGATAATCAGGACTCTCCTTGTGGACGTTCGGGGAGCGCGTGTCCGTAGGTATCCCCTGTGGACGTTCGGAGAGCTCGCCCACATTACATTTTATCGTGATGATGCTGCACGTTCTTGCGCAGCTCTGTCCTTTCACGCGCTTCCCGTTCATGTCAGGAAAGGTTCGCGAAACGAGCGTTTCGCTCGAGACATCCTCACAAAATCGTGAAGTTGGGGGTCGTATCTTAAGACGTCGTTTGCTAAACATGGGCGTTTCGCTCGGGACGTCCTCAAAACAACGGGATGTCGAAATCGACGTCCGAATTCTCGGTTCCTCGAAAATGGGCGTCTCGCCCGAGACATCCTCGATAAAATGGGATGCCGGCGCAGCTCTTGTAAGGCATCTTTTCGGAGCGATCTCGGATGACCCCCAAGTTGGCCCAAGAAGCGAAACTATTGAAACACCCACTTGTTTTTAACATTTTCGTTGAAAAAATCAGCGTTTCACTCGAGACATCGCTTACAAAATGCCTTCGAACGGGCCAAAACGAGCGTTTCGCCTTAGAGGTCCTCGCCAAATCGTGAGGTTGGGGGTCGTGTCTTAAGACGTCTTATGTTAAACATGAGCGTTTCGCCTGTGACATCTCACAAAATCGGGATATTGAAATCGCTGGCCTAATTTTCGGAACTTCAGAAACGGCCGTTTCGCCTGAGACATCCTCGGAAACATGGGATGTCGAAAGAGCTGCTATGAAACATATTTTCGGGGTGTTCTTGTGTAGCCTTGTATATGATACTTGGTCCTTGTATATGATACTGGTGGTCCTTGTACATGGCACTTCCTCTATATTAAGTTCTTGTAGATGATCGCCCTTGTCTATGACATTCCTTGTGTATGATGTCTCTTGGCAGGGCTCTTGGAGGCCTCTTGGGGCGTGTTGGAGGCCTTTTGGGCCGTCTGGAGGCCATCTTGGGCCGCCTTGGAGCGATTCTGGGCTATCTTGGTGGCCTGGGTGGGCTTCCTGGGCCGTCATTGAAGCCCTGGACAATCCCAGAGATACGCTATGGCCGCCCAGGGACCCCCGGGAGTAGGGGCGGTGCAGTCGCCTATTTGCGAGACGGCGGGTGGGCGGCCCCTTAGTTGTATATGATCTTGTTTGAACATGTCCACCGTTGTATATAATCTTCTTCGTGTACGATGGTCCTTGTATATGATACTTCCTCTATATTCAGTCCTTATATATGATCGTAGTGTGAGGCTCTGTTGGGCAGTCGTGAGGGCCGTCTGCTCCTCACGTTCCTCCATCTCCTTCGCCCCCTCCTACTCGAACACATCAGATGAGTAAGCGTTTCGCTCGAGACATCCCCCTTGCAAATGCTTTTGAGGAGGTCTTCTAAAACGTACCAGAGCCTCTTCCTCCTGTGTGTGTGCGTGTGTGTGTGTGTGTGCCTTCGGACGGGCCTTCGAACACATCAGATAAGTGAGGGATAGACGGACGACATTGGAGGCGTACAGAGAAGTGAGGAGGATAATCAGGACTCTCCTTGTGGACGTTCGGGGAGCGCGTGTCCGTAGGTATCCCCTGTGGACGTTCGGAGAGCTCGCCTACATTACATTTTATCGTGATGATGCTGCACGTTCTTGCGCAGCTCTTTCCTTTCACGCGCTTCCCGTTCATGTCAGGAAAGTTTTCCAAAATGAGCGTTTCGCTCCAGACAAAATCGTGAAGTTGGGGGTCGTATCTTAAGACGTCGTTTGCTAAAAATGGGCGTTTCGCTCGGGACATCCTCAACACATCGGGATGTCGAAGTCGACGTCCTAATTCTCGGTTCCTCGAAAATGGGCGTCTCGCCCGAGACATCCTCGATAAAATGGGATGCCGGCACAGCTCTTGTAAGGCACCTTTTCGGAGCGATCTCGGATGACCCCCAAGATGGCCCAAGAAGCGAAAATATTGAAAAACCCACTTGTTTTTAACATTTCCGTTGAAAAATCAGCGTTTCACTCGAGACATCGCTTACACAATGCCTTCGAACGGGCCAACACGAGCGTTTCGCCTGAGACGTCCTCGCCAAATCGTGAAGTTGGGGGCCGTGTCTTAAGACGTCTTATGTCAAAAATGAGCGTTTCGCCGGAGACATCCTCAAAACATCGGGATATTGAAATCGCTGGCCTAATTTTCGGAACTTCAAAAACGGCCGTTTCGCCTGAGACATCCTCGGACACATGGGATGTCGAAAGAGCTGCTATGAGACATACTTTCGGGGTGTTCTTGGGTAGCCTTGTATATGATACTTGGTCCTTGTATATGATACTGGTGGTCCTTGTATATGATACTTCCTCTATATTAAGTTCTTGTAGATGATCGCCCTTGTCTATGACATTCCTTGTATATGATGTCTCTTGGCAGGGCTCTTGGAGGCCTCTTAGGGCGTGTTGGAGGCCTTTTGGGCCGTCTGGAGGCCATCTTGGGCCGCCTTGGAGCGATTCTGGGCTATCTTGGTGGCCTGGGTGGGCTTCCTGGGCCGTCATTGAAGCCCTGGACAATCCCAGAGATACGCTATGGCCGCCCAGGGACCCCCGGGAGTAGGGGCGGTGCAGTCGCCTATATGCGAGATGGCGGGTGGGCGGCCCCTTGGTTGTATATGATCTTGTTTGAACATGTCCATCGTTGTATATGATCTTCTTCGTGTACGATAGTCCTTGTATATGATACTTCCTCTATATTCAGTCCTTATATATGATCGTAGTGTGAGGCTCTGTTGGGCAGTCGTGAGGGCCGTCTGCTCCTCACGTTCCTCCATCTCCTTCGCCCCCTCCTACTCGAACACATCAGATGAGTAAGCGTTTCGGTAGAGACATCCCCCTTGCAAATGTTTTTGAGGAGGTCTTCTAAAACGTACCAGAGCCTCTTCCTCCTGTGTGTGTGTGTGTGCGTGTGTGTGTGTGTGTGTGTGCCTTCGGACGGGCCTTCGAACACATCAGATACGTGAGGGATAGACGGACGACGTTGGAGGCGTACAGAGAAGTGAGGAGGATAATCAGGACTCTCCTTGTGGACGTTCGGGGAGCGCGTCTCCGTAGGTATCCCCTGTGGACGTTCGGAGAGCTCGCCTACATTACATTTTATCGTGATGATGCTGCACGTTCTTGCGCAGCTTTGTCCTTTCACGCGCTTCCCGTTCATGTCAGGAAAAGTTGGGGTCGACGTCGCGAAAAGATAGAGACGTCGGATTCCCAGGAACTTCTGGCGCCCTTCGTAGGTTTTCGTAGGTCCTCGTCGCCACGGCTGGATTCGCATTGAGATCCTGGCCAGTTTGCGTTCCAGAACAAGTCAAAGGGGCCAGATCTTGACGGCGAGGACCTTTACGACTGGGCGGCCGCCCAAAGGGTCCCAGGTCCTGCCGGCCGTGTTGCGAGTTCCTGGTGGCCGCGCATGGGGTCCAGAGTCCGCCTATTTTTGGTTGTTGTGATGTCCCGGTGGCCTCCCACGGGGTCTCATGTCCTGCTGGCCATGGATGTTTCGAATTCTGGCGCCCGCCGAGCTGCTCCCGGGTACCGTCCGCTGGTCTTCGCTGTTGCCATGTCCCGCTGGACGCCGATGGGGTCCTGGCTCCGCTGGCCCTGGCTTTTGCGATTTCCCAGTGGCCGCCCCTGTTTTCCTCGCCCTTTCGTGCCGCCGGACAAGTCGTATTCCGTACCCCGCACTAGTTGAGCGCGCGTGCGGATTGCCTTTGCCGCGCTGCGGCGGAAGAAGTGGCCGCCCCTGGTGCCCTGGTTCCTGCGGCCCTTGCTTGTTGCGATGCTTTTGTGGCGGTCCAGAGGGTCCCCTGTTGCGCTGGCGCTGTGTTCTGGTGGCTGCCCATAGGGCTCCGAGTCCCGCTGGCCGTGGCTGATGCAGTTGTCTGGTGGCCGCCCATGAATTAGCAGATGCAGGTGTCTGGTGGCTGATGCAGCTGTCTGGTGGCAGATGCATTGTCGATTTCTTGTTTCTTGGGCACCTATAGGGGGATGAGTCGGTGAACCATGCTCCGCAGCCCTATTAACAACGCGCTCTTCAGGTCAGAACTTGAGCTCGTCCCGCGAAGGGTCCTCCTCCGCATGCCAACCGCTGTCAAACTCCAAAGAGTCATCCGAAGGAGACTTTGTGTCGCGTTCCAGCGGCTGCGCCTCGCCGAGAGCGTTCCGGGGGGCCTGGATCGCCCCGAATGGCCACCGGAGAGCTTAGTTATGATCCAAAAACCAAATGCGGCTGCGCGCCCAGGGGGTGCGGGGTGCTTATCAGAAACCCTCCGGCCTTCTGAGAAATTCGCTGCGTCTTCGGCGAGGGCTTAGGAAACTTCTCGGAGAGCTGGGGGACTTCCGAGCCTTTGAGAAGGCCCGCCCCTTCTCACTTCCCCCCGGGTTCGCCGCCGATCACCGCCTGGTCGTGCTCCGCCTCTGAGCGCCGTGTGCAAAACCTCCGCGCGGGCACGCTGCGGGTTTGCTCGGCACGTGTCTGCCCACGCTTGGCGAACGTGCCACGCAGACTGTACGTTTCGAGTATATGTGTTGACCTTCGTGTCGACACGCTACGGGTTGCGTGTTGCGTGTCGGGGCAGCTGCGCCTCCGAGGGGCCAGGCCAGGCGGAGCCGCCGCAGCACCGTCCGCCCCCCCCCCCAGAGGGTCCAGCCGCGCCGCCGTGCGGGGCTTCCTCGGCACGCTCAACCCCGACCCCTCCGCCCAGAGTCCTGCGTTTCCTGGCTGTCATCCGCTTGTCGATGTCCTTGCGCATCTCGGCCGCTCAGGGACACCAACACATGACCTTGCAGCATTGGCAAGGTAGGCCAGAGGGTGCTGCTCAGAAGGCTTATCCTGTTACCCTCGGCAAACATTAACCTCAACCAATTGTCACGCAGTTCCCTTGTCGATGTAATGTCCTGGGCTTGGGTGACATTCCTCGCAACATACTATTGGCGCTCCCTCTCCAATGTCGGTCTCCGTGGAACTTCCGTGTCGCGCCCGCCCGGACCGCGTTTCGCTCTGCTTCGACATTGAAGGGGACGACATTGAATGGGTGAAAGGGAGCGACATTGAAGTGGCGTGCCAACCTCTTTTGATGCAGATTTTGCCCAGGGTTGGCCGTGCGTAGCGAATGCGAAGGCGAGATGGCAGTCTGGCCTTTGCCCTTTGTCCCTGGCGCGCGCGCTTTCCGATTGTACAGTCGCAGCAGCTGCGGTCCCCCAGGAGCGTTCCGCATTCATGCTTCGTATTCTGACCCGTTTTTGCTCAAGTAGTTGCTGGTTTCTTAAACCGAGCAGTTTCTGTAAGGCCGGACCCTCCACGGGGCCGCTGTTGCTGTAAACTTTTGATTCAGGCGCTCCGCGTGGCACTGCTGCGTATAAGACCATGTAGGCTCCGCCGTCCTGGGCCGGTCGCGTCGGCGCGAGCGGCAGCCCGGGCACTGCCCGTTCTGGCCGTGCCCGCGCTGCGGCGGGCCATGCAGGTCGAGAGCCGCAGTGGCCTGGCAGGCCCCTGGAGCCCAAGCGGCACGCGGAGCAGAAGGGAGCAGAGGGGCGACGGAATGGAGGGACTTTGGCAACATGCGGGTTGAGCGACGCGGAGGGAATTCGCAAGGAGGGAGCTCGCAACGGACTGCTTTCGACACAACTAATCTCGCACAAGTGACACGCACTTTCCTTGCCGATGTGATGTCCTGGGTTGGGGTGGTACGGCGTGCAAGGTGCCCTGGATGGGGGAATAATCGCCCCCCCTTGGATCCGCTGGGGGGGTTGGGCACGTGCTGTCGGAATGGGTGGAGGGGGGTTGAAGGACGAGGAGGAGGATCAGGAGGGGGAGGAGGATGGAGGGGGGCGGGACTGGGCAGGCTCAGTCAGAAGGTTAATCACCCCCCCTTGAAAAATAACCAATCCAGAGTACTTGTTGGCGCCCCCTCTCCAATGTCGGCCGCCGTGGAACTCCCAGTCGCGCCCGCCCAGACTACGTTTCGCTGTGCCTCGACGTTGAAGGGGGCGACGTTGAAGGGGCGAAAGGGGTTGGCATTGGAGTGGCGCGTCAACCTCTTTTCACGTTTCTTGTGGCGAGGGTTGGCCGAGACCAGATTGTTGCTTGCAATGCCGATTGTCCGCGCATGACGACGATGATTTTAGGCGTAGTGGTCTAGAGACCAAGGGACGCTGGCGGAATGCCCGCAAAACTGGCAGAGCTAGACCGAAGCCTCGACGAATATAGACTGCAGGCGCTGAGATCCACGCCGAAGTGCGGCTGGTCCAGGATAGCAGTATGTCATCGCGTGGACCATGCTGAGGGAAGGAGGGATGTGACTTCACGGACAGATGGTTGTGGGGACGTACACAACAAAGGTGAGAGGGAATGTGCAACCGATGCAAAGGCGATAACACACATCATGTCTGATTATACCCAGTGCTCAAGAGCAGCGCAGCTGCTGCCCTGTGGGTGGTAAGGCGGCGCGATCCCCCCCCTCTCACTCTTCCTCTTTCTACCAGACACCCTCGCCCTCCACAGTTACACACACACACACTTGATACCATTCTCCTCTCCCCCCCGAGTGTTTCCTGAGAGTGTTCGCCCCACCTACACATCCCCGTTTTTTCCGATATGCGCGAACTGGATTCTCGTATGTTTTTCAATCCGCCGATTCTGTACAGTCTTTTAAAAAATGATTCTCTCGCTTCAGCGTGGCCCTCATTTTCGGGTCGGCGCTGTGTTCCTGTCGTTCAGAATGGCGCTCCCGCCCCAGCGTGGGCCACTTTTCTGGATCCCACAGGTCTCGCAGGTCCCACAGGTCTGGCAGGTCTCGCAGGCCCCACAGGTCCCACAGGACCCACAGGACCCACAAATGTTGCAGGTCGTCCCACAGGTCCCACAGGTACCACCGGTCTGGCAGGTCCGACAAGTCTCACAGGCCCCACAGGTGTCGCAGGTCTCGCATGCGTCACAGGCCCCACAGGTCCGACAGGTCCCGCAGGTCCCACGGGTCCCAGATGTGCCGCATGTCTCACAAGTCCCATGGAGGTCCCCCAGGTCCCGCGGGTCCTGCAGGTCCCGCCGGAGCTACGGGTCCCACAGGTCTCGCAGGTCTCGCAGGTCTCACGTTTCCCACAGGTCCCACAGGTCCCACAGGTTCCATAAGTCCCACATGCGTCGCAGGTTTCACAGGCCCCACAGGCAGTAGAGGTCCTCCAGGTCGCACAGGTCCCACTACTTTCCGCTTCCCTACCCCGCATGACATTGGGGTCGTTTGTGGAGTTCCAAGTCGGCAGTTCGGCTATGTAGAGAACAAACAGCGCAATGGGGAGGGATGAGAGGGAGGGATTGGATGTCAGATTTGGCGCGAGTGCACCCAGTTTGCCCTCCTCCCCTCGTCTTTCCCCTCGTCGTCGTTGTGGTGGTCGTCGTCGTGGTGGTTGTCGTTGTGGCCGTCGTTGCCGTGGTAGTCGTCGCCGCGTGGGCATCGTCGTGGTGTTGGTGGTTGTCGTCTTCCGTCCAGCTTCTCCGCCGGCCACGAATCCGCGCAGGATGTGCTGCGTTGCCAGCGCTGTGACCCCAGCTCAGGCCCTCAAGGCGTCCGCCTACCAGGAGGGCAGGAGGAAGAGTGGGATGGTGATGACGATGACCATGAGGATGGCGATGGCGATGACGATGACGATGACGATGATGATGCTGATGATGATGCTGCTGATGATGATGATAACGATGATGATGTTGATGATGTTGATGATGCTGTTGTTGATTATGATGACGAGGATGATGATAATGTTGATGATGATATTGATGATGCTGATGATGCTGATGATGATAATGATGCTGCTGCTGCTGATGCTGATGGCGATGATGATGAGGCTGATTATGATGATGCCATGTTGATGATGCTGATGATGATGATGAGAAGGAGGAGGAACATGAAACGGATGATACTTAGGTGGATGTAGTGGAAGACCAATCGAGGAGGTCCGCTATTCATCTTCTTATTCCTCTTCTCTTTCTTCTTCCTGTTATTAGTTTCCTTCTCTCTATGACTCCTTCTCCTTCCTCATCCTTGTCCTCCTCTCCCTTCCTCTCCTCTCCTCCTGCTCCGCTTCACCTCCTCCTACAACTCTTCATGGCCTCCATCTCCTCCTGCACCTCCCCTCTCTTCTTCTCCTCCTTCTAGTTGTGATCCTCTCGGCTCTCCTCCTTTTTTGTACTACTTTTTTTCCTGCTTTCACTCCTCCTGCTCTACTCCTTGTCCTCCTCCTTGTACTCCTCCTCCTCTTCCTTGGGGACGCCTTGCCTCCTCCTCCTCCTCCTCCTCCTCGTTTTCCTCGTTTTCCTCCTCCTCCTCCTCCCCTATGGGAGGGCGCCGCAGTGCAGCAAGGATGGGGCTCCTTGTCGACGTCCTTCCTCGTTCTTCTACCGGTCCTGAGATTTGGACGTCGTGGTCCTCGGCATCCTTGAAGACAGAGATGCGGTGGGGGCGTGCGTTAAGGAATGTGCTCTGGAGGCGGCAGACCCTGGAAGATTCCTTATCTGAGGGGGGCGGCGGTGATATCCATGGCCGATCCACGATTGGAGTTCCACCGGCTTCCAGGCCCCGAATTCCTTACCTAGACCAGCTCACCAGCTCCGATGCCGAGTCCACCGTGCGCGGCGAGCACGAGGACGAGGCCACGTCGGAGCCGCTGAACGTCGCGCGGGCGGCTGGCGCGCGCGGCGACCGTGAGAACGCAGGCGGTGGACCCCAGGCCGAAGGCCAACGGTGGGCGCGGAGGTAGTCGCCGCCTTGGGGGCTGGTGGTCCCGCCTGCGGACTGTGCAGGCGCTGTTTGTGCGGTCGCGAATTTGTGCATGCACGGGTCTCGGCCCTCGAAGGGCCACAACAAAAAATGCCCCCGCCGTGTCGTGCAGACGGGCCACCTTGTCTCGTGCGGATGGCCGGGACGGGGCTCGACAGCAGGACGAGCTTGGTGCGTGGGCTTCTCACCTCGGTTTAGGACCTCACGTGAGGGCCGTCGTGGCGCGCGCGTTGCATCGGGGACGGCAGGGCTGTCCGCGGCGCGCTTCTGCCGCCGCGCAAAGTCGATGCTGACGACGATGAACTGTTGCTGTTCGTATTGTTGTTGGTGCTATTGTGACGACGACGACAACAATGTTGATGTGATGATGGTGCTGCTGCTGATGATGATGCGGCTGCTGCTGCTGACGATGATGATGATGATGATGATGCTGACGACGACGATGATGATGATGATGATGACGATGGTGATGACGATGCGGATGATGATGATGGTGGTGATGATGATGACATTGATGATGCTGGCAACGACGACGATGACGACGATGATGATGATGTTGATGATGATTATGATGATGATGGTGGTGGTGGTGATAATGATGCTGATACGGCTGATGCTGATGCTGATGCTGACGATGATACTTATGATTATGATGATGACGATGATGCTGATGATGGTGTTGGTGGTGATGATGAGGATGATGAGCGTGTGGTAGATGATGGTGAGGAGGGGGGAGGAGTGAGTAGGAGGAGGCATCTTCCAGCAGTTTGGGGCACCGACCGCGCTTGCCCGGCGCAGATGGAGACGGCCGCTGCGTCGCCTGCCACATGAAGGCGATGGACCCCTTCAACGAGGTGGTGGAGCCAGGCTCGAACCCCTGGTGAAATATTGCAGCAACAGCGGTGAGGAGTGCACCGAGAGCAGCGCAGTGATTCTAAGCAGAGTGTAGAAGTCTGGTTCTGGCAGAAGCCGAGCCCACGTGCGGGAGGCAGCATATAGTGGGTCGAGGACGAAGAACGCGGCACAGGCATGCCCTTCGGAGGTCCGCGCAGATCTCTCGTGTCGGCGCAAGACCCTCCTCCACACCATCCCTGGTGGCGTCTGTGTCGCCGACAGGCCTGGCGCTGGTGCGATTGTGGGTCCAGCGCCGAACCAAGTTGGGCGCACGATAACATGGATTAGGGATCCATGGATCTGGCGCGTGGGCGCCAGATCTGCGGATCGGGGAAGGCAGCCCCCGGAATGTGAGGCCCTTGCCGCCCGACTTGGGCGACGGAGCGCGCCGCTTCTGCTTCTCCACGGAAGCGGGACCCGTCGCTACCCCACGCGTCGCGAAGCCATGGTTACGCTTAGGTCGGGCATGTCCCTCTCTAACAGGAATGTTCCAAAAGTATTAGAACAATAGTAGGTGGACGTTTTGTTGTTGTTGTTTGTTTGTCATTTTTTGGTGTTTCGTCCAACATCCGCCTGTAGGCGGACATGCCCGACCTAAGCTTCCGCTTTCTCCCTGTCCGTCGCCGAGCGTGCTCCGAGCGTGCCCCGCAGCCCGCGGCTGCCTCCCCCCCCCCTCGTCGCGCCCCCTCCCCCCTCCCTCCTGTCGCGCCCGCGTCTCGGCACCAGTGCATCCCCCGCTGCCCGCTGCCCCGGCCGCTGCCCCAGCCGCCGCCGATCAAATGCTGCTGCGCTTCCTCGGCCAACCGTCCGAGGCGAGAGTTTGTACATGACCACCGCCTGCAGGATCCATTTTCGGGGACCTCGCAGGCGGCGGATATGGACACGTTCGGGCCCCCGGGGGCCAAAAAGTGTATCCACATCCGCCGCCCGCTGGGGCACCAGGACGTCCTTTCCCAGGCGGTGGGTATGGATAAGCCCCCGCCTCGCAACTCGCTCCGCGCGGACCTCCCAAAGTTTTCTTGCTGGTGCCGCTCCCCCCCCCCCCGGCCTCCCGGTGAGGGCACGCCGGGCGCCCCGGCGGGCGGGAGCTGTCGGGGCGGCCGCGCCCCCTGGCGGGGTGCCGCGGTCGGCGTCTCGGGGCGCGGCTGCGCCGCTGGAGGGAGGACCGCTCCGGGCTCCGGAGGGGCGCGGGTGCTCGGGCCGCTCCTCGGATCCCAAGGTCGGGGAGCCCGTGCCCGACCGGGGCTCGCCGTGGCCAGAAGAGAGCCCCGCTCCGTGCCGGACGGTGGGGGCGTTCGAGTGGCGGAGCGTGCTCGCGGAGGCTTCAGGCCCTGGAGGGGTCCTTGTCTGATGAGGGCGGCGGTTATATCTGAGCCCAAGGGGTGCTCCACCGGCTGCCAGACCCTGAGTTCCATATCTGAGAATTCCTTATCCACTGCCCTCACCGTACCTCGCATACCCCCGACCGTATTAGTTTTGCATGATTTGGACCCCCGGCGGTCTGGACCCATGCCCTGGGACCAGTTTTTCATCCCAAACCGGTTTTTTCACGGATTCCAGAGGCCGATAATAGCGAAGAAACTCCCGTGGTGTTCCACCGGCTTCCGGACCCTGGGCCGTAGAGACGCTAACGGCGATGTGTGTAACGGGGTGGTTCGTGGCCAACCCAATTGCAGCAAAGCGCTCTTTGTGCTCTCCTACACTTTTTTCTGCGCGAGTTCGGCGCCGCAAGAACCAGATTTCTAACATTGCCGTTAACCAACATCGCCGCTAGCGTGGCCTTGGCTGGATTCCTTACCTGCGAGTTCCGTATCTCGGCGGCGAGCCCAGGGGGAAGTGAGAAGTGGCGGGTCTTCACAGAAGGTTCGGAGGTCCCCCGGATTTCTGAGAAGTTTTCTAAGCTTTCCCCGAAGACGTAGAAAACTTTTCAGAAGGCGCGAGGACTTCTCAGAAGTCCCACCGCCTTCTGAGAGGGCCTCCTCCTTCTCTCTTCCCCCCCAGGCGCGCCGCCGATTTTTTGAGGGGGGTCACAGCTCGGGTCTCTGGCGGCCGTTCGAGGCGATCTGGGCACCCGAGGCTGGAAAGACGCCGAGAAACGACGAAAACGTCCGAAAACCTCGAACCCGAAGTTCCCCCACCCCCCCCTCGCACGCCGTCGAGTAACCAATGCCCTCGCCGTGCCTTGGCGTCCTTCACGGTGGCACCGTGGCCGTGAGCACCGCGCAGGTCTCGGCCGCGACGCGGCCTGCCGCGTCGGGGCCGGGCGTCCTCGCGTCGTTGCCGCCCGCGCAGCAGCCCGCGAGCGCCGCGGGCGCCGAGCACCCTGGCGTCCCCGCGCGCGCCGGGCATCGTGCCTCGAGGAGGAGGAGGAGGAGGAGGAGGAGGAGGAGGAGGAGGAGGAGGAGGAGGAGGAGGAGGAGGAGGAGGAGGAGGAGGAGGAGGAGGAGGAGGAGGAGAAGGTGGAGGCGCCCCGCGCCTCGCACCTCCCGGCGTCGGCACACCAGGGGCTCGCCCGGCTCTTGGCGAGGGCCTTGTCGTTCGCTCCGGCGTACAGGCTGGGCCCGGCCGCGGCAGCGTGCCTCGTGCCCGGCGTCGCCACGCGGAGGGCTGGGCCGTCATGGGCGGGCCTCGGTGCCGTTTGCTTTGAGTCGGGCCTGCCCCCTCTACAGGAGGAAAATTCAAAAATGGTAAAACAAAAAGTATGGGGGCTTTTTGTTTAAACGCTTTTTTTGGTTGTTGTGATCATCTTGGAGTATTTTTGGACAATTGAAGAACATGTTCCTCGAACATCGGCCTGTCGAGGGACAGGCCCGACCTAACGTTGGCTCTGGGGTGCAGGCTTGGCTGGGCCTCTGTTGCTCGCTCTGAGGCGCGAGCTCGGCCCTCAGGGCCCCAGGGGCCAGGACTTTGCACCCCAGGGCTCTGCCAGTCAGGGGCAACGATAAGGGGGGCATAGGCGTAGGGGGGGATGCATCGACCCCCAAGCGCCCACTGATCCCCGATGGGGGTCTGACAGCGCCTCCCCGCCCAGGAGCGCGCGGAATTGCTACTGGCGGCATATCGCCGATCTATCGGCGATGCATCGCCGATTCCACATCGATGTGCCCCCCCTGTGCCAGACCCCCCCCCATCGTTGCCCCTCAGCCAAATCCAGCTGGAGAGAACGAAGGACGGACGTTGTCTCGGCCCACGGCTGCAGTTTTCTTGGTTGCGCCAGCGTCCTTGTTGTCAACGTCCCCGCCTGCCGGGCCCTGAGGCCTGGCCATGGCATCGTGCCTCGTGCTGCAGAAGAGGAGAGGTGTTCTTCAGGGCCAGGCCCCGTCGGCCCCTGAGGGCCAGACAGGGCATTCATGCCACGGTCGTCCGCTTGGCCTTCGGCAGAAGCGGGGACACGGCTCAAACAGCTATGCTTGCTTGCCAATCCGAGACTCCGTTCAAGAAAGTTACCGAGGCGAGGGGAACTGCCCACGACCTCCCCGCCACAGACCATCCATCAGCCGCGAGACCCTGATCCAATGGTATAGGCGCGGACCCCAAGCACTGCCGCTGCGCAACGTATAGGGTGCAATCGTTTTGGACCCTATTCTTTGGGTCTGTATCGTTTGAGGCTCTGCCATGTGGGATACAATCGTGTGTGAAGCTGTCGTGCGGGTCCGTATTGCGGGCGGCCGTAGCGTGCGTGGACCCTGTCGTGTGGTCGTGTGAGCCCCTGTCGCCAGCTCGCCTCAGAGCAAGGAAGAACCCCCAAGCGCAAGAAATGTTCTGGAAACGAGTCCTCGGCCACTGTCTCCCTATCACATCTGAGAGAGGAGAGGAGACCTATGTAGACCTCACGGTCGTCCTGCTTTTACAGGTACGTCAGAAGTGGCAGGAGTGGCGCGGGAGGAGGAAGGATAAGAAGCAAGAGGAGAGGGAGCGGAAATGGGGTCGCAGGGGAAGCGACAGCGGGATAATAACAATAGTCACAAATAATACTACTAATGATGATGCTGCAGGATATGTTGCATATGATGATGGCGATGCTGATGCTGATGCTGATGCTGATAATGGTGCAGATGAAATGATGACGATGATGATGCTAACGATGATGATGATGATGCTGATGATGATGATGATGATGATGATGATGATGATGATGATGCTGATGATGATGATGATGATGATGGTGATGGTGATGGTGATGATGATGATGATGATGGTTATGCTGCAACTGATGTTGATGCTGTTAATGCTGATGCTGATGATGATGCTGCTGATGATGCTGATGATGATGATGACCAGGATGCTGGTGATGATGATGTTGATGACGATGATGATGCTGCTGATGATAACGATCATCATTACGATGACGATGATAGTGATGATGCTGCTGCTGCTGATGATTACGATGCTGCTGCTGCTGCTGCTGATGATGATGATGATGATTATGATGATGCTGTTGCTGATGCTGGTTATGATGATGTTGATGCCGGTAATGATACTGTTCATGATGATGATGATGCTGCTGATGATGATGACGATGATGATGATGATGGTTATGATGCTGCTGATGATGATGATGCTAATGATGATGATGATGATGATGATGATGATGATGATGATGATGATGATGATGATGATGATGATGATGATGATGATGATGACGTTGGTGTTGTTGCTTCTGCTGATGATGATTAGAAGGAGGAGGCGGAGGAGGAGGAGGAGGAAGAGGAGGAGGAGGAGGAGGAGGAGGAGGAGTAGGGGGAGAAGGATAACGCAGATCATACTGAAGAGAGGAGACTTCCGTTCGTCAGCGGGTATGCTTTTCGAGTGCCGCTGTCTGCCTGAGGGCTGCCCTGGCTTCCTCACCTACCCCGCCCCTCCAACACCTCCTCTTACTCCTCGTACCCCTTATCCTCTTCTTCTTCCTCATCCATCGTCATTTCTTCCCTGCATTTTGTCCTCCCCTCTCATCCTCATCTTCTTTTTTCTTTCCCCGTTCCTCCTGCATCGTCCCGTTCCTGCTCCCTCTCTTGCTGCTGCTCCTGCCCCTTGCCCTCCTCCTCTTTCGCTTTTCCGTTCCTCCCCCAATCCTCTAGACCCCGCAGGATCCCTCTAGAGCCCTTGAAAACCTCAGCATTACCACCGCAGAGCTCCCTCCAAACCTGATCATCGCCACCACCCACCCCCCTGAAGTCCTTCTCCTCCCTCCTCATCCATGCTCCTTCTTTTGGGGGGCTGCTTTCTTTTGCCCTCCCTGCTCCTCAGGCGGGGTGCTGGTGTGCCGAAGGCTCAGCAGGGGCTGCCTGGACCTCACCCTGGACCTGCCCGAGCTCCGGCAGTGGCGGAGGCATGCGCCGAGGAAGTCGTCGTCGTCGTCGTCGTCGTCGTCGTCGTCGTCGTCGTCGTCGTCGTCGGTCGTCGTGGGTCGCAGACGGTGGCCGACGATTTGCGAGGATTTTGCAGGTTTTTTAATGGTTTCCATGATCCTCGGGGCTTTCGCAGGACTCCCGCGGGCTCTCGCAGGTTGTCGTCGCCGATGGCGATGACGACGATAATGACGATGATGGCGGTGATGATTGTGGTGACGATGACGGCGATGCTGCCGATGATGATGACAATGATGATGATAATGATGGTGGTGGTGGTGATGATGATGACGGTGATGCTGATGATGAAGATGATGATGATGATGCTGATGCTGCTGGTGATGATGATGTCGATGCTGACGATGCTGATGATGATGGTGATGATGATAATGATGATGCTGCTGATGATGATCATAATGCTACTGCTGCTGATTATGATGATTATGCTGCTGCTGCTGATGCTGATGATGATGTTGATGATTGAGAGGTGGACGATGCTGCATAAGATGACCATGGCTGATGAGCATGTTGTTGAACATGATGATGATGATGCTGCTGATGATGATGATGATGAGGCCGTCGATGACGATGACGATGATGACGATGATGGCGGTGATGACAGTGATGACAACGACGGCGATGCTGCCTGTGATGATGTCAATGCTGATGATGATGGCAATAACGATGATGGTGGTTTATGATGGTGCTGACTTTGATGCTGATGATGACGAGGATAATGTTGATGCTGATGATTGTGATAATGATGATGACGAGGACCGCGATGACGACGATTCTGATGATGATGATGATGACGGCGATAATGACCATGCTGATGATGCTGACGATGATAATGCTGCTGCTGATGACGAAGCATGATGGCGATGATTGTGCTGCTGCCGATTATGATGAAGGTGGCGGTTGTGGTGGAGGTGGTGATGATGATGATGGTAATGCTGCTGCTGATGATGATGACGGTGCTTGGTATTAACGTGATGATGGATATTACGATGATGATGACGATGATGCTGATGATACTGATGCTGCTGGTGATGATGATGCTGGAAATGACGATGCTGATGATGTTGATGATGATGCTGATGATGATGACGATGGCGATGACGATGATGAGGCTGCTGATGATGAATATGCTGATGCTTCTGCTGCTGAAGATGATGCTGATTATGATGCTGCTGCTGATGATGATGATGATCAAAATGCTGCTGCTGCTGATTATGATAATCATGCTGCTGCTCATGATGATGATGAGGATGATGATGCATTTGATGCTGATGATGATGATGCTGATGATGATGATGATAGTGATGATGATAATGATGATGATGATGATGCTGCTGCTGATGATGATGATGATGATGATGATGGCGGCAGATGAGCATTATGTTGGTGTTGTTGATGATAATGCTGTTGCCGCTGCTGGGGAGGAAGCGGAGGAAGATGCGGAGGGGGAGGTGGGAGAGGGACTGGCGGGGAGGGGGATGATGATGATGATGCTGATGATGATGAGGAGGAGGAGGAGGTGGACCAGAGTAAGCCCAAGGTACATCAACGATGCTTGAACACACCCCCTCCTCACGAGTCGCCACAAGCCTTTTTGTTCACTTCAAGAGGCGCCCCAGGGAGAGACCAGCACCCCACGGGCCTGTTATTCAGGCGAGCGCCCCGTGCTGAAAAAGAAATGCCGTGCAGCCTTCTAGCGGTTCGTGGTAACCAATGAGTTCATTGGGAGGGGATCACAGCCCTCTTAGACCCCCCCTAGACCAGCCATGAACAGGCGGCCTTCAGCCCAGACCCCCGTGGAACTCGCCAAGACAGCTCCGATCAGACCCCCTCCCAAATCAGACCACCCCCCTTTTATTGTGAAACCGGGCGTATGGAGTGCGAGAAGGTATGATCATACAGTGCAGCGAGGTGTCCAGCGCGATTCCCGCTTTGAGGAAGGAGCGGCCCCACCAGTGGAATTGTTGCACAAGTGCATGGTTCTGGTCGTGGACTTCGCATCTGTCTGCCGTGAGATACAGATTTCGGAACAAAAAGAGACACTTCACTTGTGCAGCTGTTACACATGTTCAAGTTGCCTGCTTTACAGAAGTCTTTATAGCGACAGCGCCATTTTGAAAGGGTGCCGTCCTCCATCCCTGTAAGAGCTTCAATTCAGCCGAATGTGCATGGCGCCAAGACAAGAGCCACACTTTGAACACATCGCGCTCCCCCTTGTAACTGTTGTAAACTTTTGAGGCGAGTTCGCGCGACCCGAAGGCGAGACGAAAACCACCCAACCTTCATCCATGAAGCAGTTGCGAAGTTTACGGTTCAGGATCATGAGTTTTTCAAGCGAAACGTCCGCCCGCCCTATCGTTTCGTCTGGTGGTCGCATGAGCATGCGTTTTCAAAAAGGACGGGTGCTGGGTAAGTGTGACGAGGAGGAGGAGGTAGACCAGGGTAAACCCACGAGTCATCAGTGATGTTGGAATAAACGCTCCCTCCAAGCTCCCTCTTCATAAGCCCCTGCAAGGATTCATTTCCACTGAGAGGACTGCCTCGTTGGAAGACAACTGTCTGAAGACCTTGAAGCATGCCACAACATTATTCTCGGGACTCCAACGCCACGGATCAACTTGACTGTTGCGTCGTGGCGATCTTGAATCGTGACCGAACGGCATTCCTGGGAATTCGGCACCGCGAATTAACGTAGCTGTTGCACCACCATTATATGGATTTTTTCCACAACACCATTTCTGGTATGTTAACCATGGGACTCCGTGAAATTCTTGCATTCTTTAACAAGGACTGTGCGCGGCGCTAAGGCGAGAACCACATTTTGCAAAAGAGCCGCCCTCAAACCGTGAAGCTCTCTCAAATTCTTCACGCTTCGCGTATCCCCACCAGCCCATCTCAAAACAGCCACTCTAGCGAATCATGCCGACAGTCGTGTTTTTCAGGCGTGTTTCCGCCTGCCCCCGCATATCTCCCCTGTTCCTCCTTCCTCCCGCCTCCTTGTACATCCCCCTTGTGGTGGGAGCGGTAGAAGGACGAGGCGGAGGAGGAGGGAGAGAAAGCGCTCCTCGTGGTTTGAGTCGTTCGGGCTTCTCGTCCTGGTGTGAGTCGTTCGGGCCCTTCTTCCTGGTGTGAGTCGTTCGGGCTCTTCGTGGTGTGAGTCGTTCGGGCTCTTCGTCCTGGTGTGAGTCGTTCGGGCTTCTCGTGGTGTGAGTTGTTCGGGCCCCTCGTCCTGGTGTGAGTCGTTCGGGCCCCTCCTCCTGCCCGTCCAGAAACGACGCCCAGGCGAGTAGAGGGTCGTCCTGATGGACTTTTCGGCGTCTTGGGTGCCTCGGGGGGGCCTCTTTGGGCCGTTTGGGATCCTCTTGGGGGCCTCCTGGGGGCCTCTTGGGGCCATCTTGGGGCCTCTTGGTGCCTCCTGGGCGCTTCTTGGGGCCATGTTGGAGGAAATCGATCAAAGAAGAGGGGAGCTTCAATTAGCGCTGCCCCCTCAGAAGGCCAAAATGGGGCCAAAACCTTAGTAAAATCAATGATTTTGGCTTGAAAGAAAAGGGGAGCTTTAATGAGCGCTGCCCCCTCAGAAGGCCCAAATGGGGCCAAAACCGTAGTACAATCAATGATTTTGGCTTCAAAGAAGAGGGGAGCACTTTTCTTCCCCCCCCCGTCGGGGCCAGAATCCTCGTGAGGGGTGTAGTTTTTTAGCCCTCCCAGGAGTCGAAAAAGACCCCTCCGGCCACCCGCGGAGGGTCCTCTCCAGGCCCAGGGGGAGGGGGTAGGGGGAGGGGTAAACCCCTCCCCGAAGGGGAAGAAGGGGGTTGAGAACAGAGCGGGCTCTCTAAACCACTCACGCCCAAAGGGCTGGTGGGATTTGCAAAACGAATGTGCGCGTTGAAATCCACCCGCCCTCCATCTGTGAAGCTATTGTCAATTTTTAAGATTCAGGGTCATAGCTGGTGAGGAGGTCTCAGGCGAAACGCCTTGTCCGCCTTACAAAAGCACGCCTGGAACGCGAGAGGAGGAAGTTATATGTAAGGAACTGAAGCGGAGCATGAGGAGGAGGATCAGGAGGAGGAGGACGAGGAGGAGGAAGACGAAGACGAGGACGAAGAGGAGGAAAACGAGGAGGAGGAGGAGGAGGAGGAGAAGGAGGACTAGGAGTAGCATGGACTCAAGTCCAGCGCCCAGGTTTGAATTTCGAGGTTGGAGGATCCAGTTTTGTTTGTTTGTGTGTGTGTGTGTGTCTTCGGTTTTTGGTCTCCAGGGGCTTCTGGAGATTTCCAGGGCCTCCAGGGAGCGTTGGAAAGCTCAGGAGAGCTCTGGAGACCACCAGATGGAAGAGGGATGGAGCTCGGCGGACTGTTGGGGCGGATTCCGTCGGGGGACCTTTGTTGTTGTTGTTGTGGTTGTGGTTGTGGCTGTTGTTGTTGTTGTGGTTGTGGTTGTGGTTGTGGCTGTTGTGGCTGTTGTTGTTGTTGTTGTTGTTGTTGTTGTTGTTGTTGTTGTGGTGGTTGTGGTTGTGGTTGTGGCTGTTGTTGTTGTTGTTGTTGTTGTTGTTGTTGTTGTTGTTGTTGTTGTTGTCGTTGCTGTTGTTGTTGTTTTTGTTTTTGTCGTTCTTGTTGTCGTTTTTTTTGGGGGGGGGGGTTGTTGTTTGTGTGTTTTCTCTCTGGGTCTCTTGGATGGCTCTCGTGGCCACGAGGATCGAGGTTCGAGGATCCAGGGGCGAGGATCGATACCCGAGGATCGATGGACGAGAGTCGCGGGTCGAGGGTCGAGGCTCGAGGGTCGAGGAGCGAAGTTCGAGGGTCGGGCACCGGAGGTCGAGGGTCGAGGGTCCACGCTCGACCCGCGGCGAGGGATTGGTCCCATTGACACGGGGGTTCAGGTCTTGTGGGACCCTGGAGGTCTTCAGAGGCCTCTGAGGGCTCGGGTGAGGCTTGACAATATCAGTCGGAGCGAGGTATACGATCGAGGTCGGCTCGGGGAGGGTACCCTCGTGTTCTTCGCGCTTGCTGGGTTCTCTTGTGCATCCTGGGGAGGGTGCGCTAGGGTGGTTGTGTGTTTTGGCCGGTGGAGGGTTCCATGTTCTTGAAGGATGTTCTTTTGCTCTAGGTCTGGCTGTATCATGTTGTGCTTCACAACGAGGTCAGTGCCCCTTGAGGCAGGGACATCCAGGCACCGCTGCAGGAATGGCGAGTCCGACGCCGTCTCTGAGTACAGGCGTCAGGCACCCTTCATGCCGTGTAGATAGACAAAGTTATTATCCTTCTCCCGGTATGGGGTGGACTCGATATAAGGGGCATGACACGGTCGATATCTTTGCTTTTCAGTGTGACGTGGTGCATATGTGCTTTCCCCCTTTGCATTTGTCCTGGTTCACTTTGAACAGCATGTCTATTGGTCGTTAAGTATTAACAGCTTATGCGTTGCCCTGTTTTTGGTGAACAGTGGTTTGCTTTATACGCAATGTCATCGCTAAGCCTGCATCGCGATGCCGTGCATTGCGCTGAATTGCTTCGCATCGTATTCCAGTGACTTGTATTTCCGTATCCATTTGCCTCGCAGCATTGCGTTGCAGTGCTCTGTGTGTGCGTTGCATTGCGCTACCTCGCACTGCATTTCGTTGCCGTTCCAAGGTGGATTTTCGAAGATCGGGAAGGGGCATCTGTGACGAGCCTGGGGGTTAGCATCCACAGAAGCATCTCCAAGGACTTCGGCTTCGGGTTGGCACTGCCACTGGCCTTCCTCAGCAGCGTAAGTATATGGGGCGTTCCAAACAGGGCCTTGCCTTCGCGAGTAGGAGGAGTTGTCATCTCTTCCGCGGCAGAAGGCGGCGGAAGGTCGGAGGAGGGTCGGCGGAAGTAAAACGAGGCCGCCTCCGCCGGCGGAAGCCGGCGGAAGGGCGGCGGAAGGGCGGCGGAAGGTGGCGGAAGCGAAAAATGCGTCCCCAAGAGATGAAAACGTTTTTGGGTTCAGGGTTTTCGAAATAGCACATATGATGGTCCTTGAGGCCACACTCGCTTGAGGAAACAGTCGTGCTGTGTCGTGCTCTGGGAGCGTGGCCTTGCCCCGGAGGGGTTTCAAAAGCCCCCGTGCCCCCCGCTCTCCCCCGAAGAGGCGCCGGCGTCGAGAGCTCTCTGCCCAACCAGCACCATCCCCAGAGATCCACCGTGCTGAAAAATTCAAGACGGAGGTCGCAATTTTCGCCCTCTAGCGGCCCTCGCCGGGCCCCGGGACCGGCAACAAAACGACTCAGGACGACAAGCCGGTATTGGGGAACGGGTCGAGACTTCCGGCGGCCCCGCAGTGAACAAAATCACGACATCGGATCTCTGGGTCCCCGCGCCTCTGCCGCTCCCGCCCCCTAGAGGGACAGCCTCCACGTCGAGGTGCGCATGGCCAGGCCCTCGGCAGCAGGGGTCGCCGGCCGGCGTCCGGCGCCAGCCCTGCCCCTTGTGCGGAACCTTCTCCCCGGATCGGGTGTCCTTGCGGTCCCAGGCGTCGGGCGTCTCGAACAGATCGGGACGGAGATGTTTTTCGTAGCTTTCGCCCTCTCGGGGCCCCTACCAGGCCCCGGTACCTTCAAACAACGGCTCGGGATGAAAAGCCCGTCCCAGGGAGATGGTCGAGAGGTCGGGGGCCCTTGACGCTGGATGTCGGGGGGCCTTTCTGTCCGCGAGGCAACCAGGCGCAGTTCGTCGGTAGATGTGTTTCGTGTCGACGGCAGGTGCAGGTCCTCTTCGGCGTCTGGCGGTCTGTTCGTCGGTCTCTGAGAACGGGCTTCGATCCAGACGCTTACCGCCCGCTTCGCGGGGCACACTTCCAGGGTAGCCGTCAGTCGGGCCTGTCCCTCTACAGGGGGAGTATTCAAAAATAGTCAAAAATAGTCAAAAAAAGGCTCTGGGGACTATTTTTGTAGTTTTTTTTTTGGGGGGGGGGCAAAATTGAATTATTCTTTTAATATTTTTATTTTTCGTCGAAGATCCCCCTGTCTGGGGGGACACGCCCGACTTAAGGGTAGCCGTTTGCCCCCCCTCCCCCCCCCACCGCACAAACGGATGATGGCGGGTCTTCACGCCTGATCCCAAACTGATCTGCGATCGGTGCAGTTCCTGGCGAATCTGCGCTCGTCAACTCGCCACTGCGTGGTGCCACGCTGCGCAGCTTGCTTGCACCACATACGCTCTCTGCACAATCGCAGGATGATGCAACAAGAGCCTGTGCTTAAGTCGGGCCTGTCCCGCTACAGGAGGAATATTCCCAAATAGTCAAATAGTCTGGGGGCGATGTTTGATTATTCTGGCAGTTTCAGCGCATTTTTGGCTATTTTCAATTTTTCGTCCAGAATGCGCCTGTAGGGGGACATGCCCGACGGAAGCCTATGCTTGGATTTGCTGCCGTTTCCCATTGTACTCCTCCGATGCAGGGCACGGAGTCTCGAGCCCACGCGCGCGCCACTCCCGGGGCCCCCCACCCCGCCGGAGTGGCCTGCCCCGTGGACGCTGCGGCTATATAGGCCGACCACTCAGGGCCCGGATGCGGCTCGCGATCCCCTCCAGGCCCGGCCTCGTCTCCGCGAGCGGCTCTCGCCACCGCTGGCGGCGGCCGGCCTGTGCCCAGCGCTGGCCCTTCGGGGCCCGCCCTCGGCCATCTCGGGCCTCCCCTCCCCCCGAGTTGGACATGCCGCCTGCCGAGCCTCGTCTTTCTCGGTCGGAGGGTGTGCCAGCCTCCCCAGCTGCGCACACCCTCCGGCAAGCGGATGCGGCCGAAGCGAACTGAATACAGGGCCCGCCGACGGCTCCTGAGCCCGACGTGACCCCTGGGGGCTCCGCCTTGCCCCCTCCCGCGGCCCCCGTCGGCCCCGCCCCTGACGCCCACGGCCCTCCCAGGCCCGCTGGCGCCGCTCTGGGCCCACTCTCCGTCCCCAGCGGCGCCCTGGGTGGCTCCGCTGCAGGCTGACCGCTCTCCCCTGCCTGCGAGGCCAGCGCGGCGTGGTCACCAGACGGGCGCGACGCCCCCTGGGGCTCTCTATAGCCCGGCCTGCAGCCCCGCTTGGCGCCCTCCCTGGTGGCCCCCGTCGCTCGCAGGGTCACCCTGGATCCGGCTTCGGCCCCTGACCCTCGTGGGCTCCCCGTGGGATGATCCTGCGACGGTCTGCAGGCCCCCGCGGGGCCTGTTCCCAGGTCTCCCTGCGCGGACCCCAGACCCCCTCGTGCTACGAACAAATCACGGCAGTTTTTTTTTTTTTTTGTTTTTCTCAATTCTCGGCCTTTGGGGGCACTTACTGGCCCTCGTGACCGTCGAACAACGACTCAGGATGAAAACCGATCCAGGGGAATGGGTCGAGACCTCTGGGGGTCGACGTTGTGACAAAATTCATGATGTCGGGGGTTTGGGCTGATGGCCCTGCTTGCGACTGGCCCCCTTTTTTTGACAGCTCTGCCCTTCTGGGCGCTCGCTTTCCTTCGCCCCGTGATCGAGAGCTTCCTTGGTGAGCTCGGCTCACCACGCTGCGCAGACCGCGAACGGGGCTCCCCGCCCCCCGCGGCGCGCCTGCGGCCGTCATCACAGCACTGCGGGTGCGGCGGCTAGCTCGGATACCCTGCACCCGCGGGCGCCCCTCGGCTCCCACTGGACCGCTGTCGCGGGCCTCGGGCCCCCTCAGGTCCACCTCCTCCTCCTCCTCCCCCCTCCTCCTCCTCTGCGGGTGCGGCGGCTAGCTCGGATACCCTGCACCCGCGGGCGCCCCTCGGCTCCCACTGGACCGCTGTCGCGGGCCTCGGGCCCCCTCAGGTCCACCTCCTCCTCCTCCTCCCCCCTCCTCCTCCTCCCCCTCCTCCTCCCTCCTCCTCCTCCTCCTCCCTCCTCCTACTCCTCCTCCTCCTGCTCCTCCCTCCTCCTCCTCCTCCTCCTCCTCCTCCTCCTCCTCCCTCTCTCCCCTCGGCCCCAGGATCCACGGCCTCGGGGCGCCCCTGCTGGCGCCGGGCTGGCCGCCCACCCCCTTTTGTCCTCCGCTGGCGCTGCGGCCTCGCCTGCGGCGCGCTCCGCTGGCGTGCCCTGAGATCCTGGCGACTCAATTTTTTCGAGCCAGGTGTCTTCGTTTTTTTTTTTTTTTTTTTTTGTTTTTGGTTGTTTGTTTTTTTTTGTTTTTGTTTTTTCGCTCCCAGGACCCTCACATATCGATCCGGCTCGGAAAATAACGCAGAAAGATGGGCTCTGGGGCTCCAGGCGTGGATTTTGGAGATGTTGCAATTTTTCCGATACGTCGGATCTCAGGGTGGCTCCCAACCTCGGCAGTTTTTTTTTTTTTGGGTTTCAACCCAGGCCCCGGACGTGATGATCTTTGTCAGAACGTCGACCCCCAGAGGTCTCGACCCATTCTCAGGGACCGTTTTTTCATCCCGAGTCGTTCTTCGATGGTCCCGAGGGACGGTGAGGGCCCCGAGAGGCGGAGAAGCGTGAAAAACCTCCCGCCGGGAATTTTTCAGAGCCTGAGGGGGTCTGGCTTGTTTCTGGCTCCGATGTAGGGCCTCTGTCCTCCGTGGGTCCTCTCTGGTCCGGCCGCGGTCCCGGTCCCCGGGTCCCCGCCCCCGGGCGGGGTGCGGTGCTGGCCGCCGCCCAGGCCCGCCCGCCCGTCCTGCTTGGCATCGCTCGGACGTGTGCATTTTTTCTCGGCGAGAACCATCGAGGACCATCCTGGACCATCGAGCAAAAAAAACACGCACGAAACCAAAACATGCACGGGAATTGGACGTCCGAGCGACGGCAAGTCTGGCCTCTCGGCTCCCCTCGACGCCGCCGACGCCGTCCAAGACGGCGCTCCCGACGCCGCTCCCTCCCTGGCCAGCTCCCCACGACGACGCCGACGCCGTCCCTACCACGACCCCGACACGGTCCCCGACGACCCGACTTTCCAACCCGGGGACGCTCCAGACGCTTGCATCGGCGGCGCTTCTGGCGCCGCTCCCCCGCTGGGCCGACGCCCACGCCCCGACGCTGCACCCGACCCTGCGACCAGCCTGGAGGCCTCTCCTCCCAGGGCCGGCGCCCCCACCCCGACGCGGCCCGCGACGCCGGCAACACCGCGTCCGACGACAGTCGACCCGGTGGGGCCTGGTCGGGAGGGAGGACGGCGGGCATGCGTGCGAGTGCCCCCAACCCCGAACCCAGAGATCCGATGTCGTGCTTTTTTCAATGCGGGGTCCCCGGAAGTCTCGACCCATTCCCCAGGACCGGCTTTGCATCCTGAGTCGTTTTTGGACGGTCCCAAGGCCTGGCGAGGGCCGCTGGAGGCCGAAAATCGAGAAAAACCTCCGCCTTGATTTTTTCAATGCGTTGGAGGTCTGGGGACCCCGAACGTCCCCTCGCCCGCCACGCCGAGGGGGTGGGGGGGGGGCGTGGGGCCACCAGGTGCGCTGCCTGCCGCGGACACGGGCCGCAGCGGCTTGTCGCCGTGCACGTGGCGCGGGGGCGGCCGCCCGGAGGCCCTCAGCGCCCGCGCTGGCCGCGTTGCCGCCCCCCGGCGCGGGTGGCGGCGGAGCCTCGGGCGCGGGTGGCGGCGCCGCGCCCCAGACCCCAGACCTCCAACGCATTGAAAAACTTGAGACGTTTTTTTTTTTTTTCTTTCTCCCCCCCCCTACCTAGGCTCTGCCTAGAAGGGTTCTTACTCGCTTGGCTTAAAGGGGCCGGGCAGTGCAAACCGCCCCGGGCGATTCCCCCAGTCCCCTGGGAGCCAAGCAAAAGCAACGCGCGGTTCCCCCAGTTGCGCTCCCTGGGTGCCAAGCAAAAGCAAAAGCAAAGGCAAAAGTGAAGGCAAAAGCGAAGGCAAAGCAAAAGCATAGCCTAGCCTAGCCCAGCATAGCATTGCGCAGCATAGCATAGAGTAGCATAGCATAACATAGCATAGCCCAACCTAGCCTAGCCTAGCCTAGCCCAGCATAGCATTGCGCTGCATAGCATAGCATAGCATAGCATAGCATATCATAGCATAGTATAGCATAGCATAGCATAGCATAGCGCAGCACAGCATCCACTATTGCTGCTGCTATATATATATGTACTTCTATGTGTGTGTGTGTGTGTGCGCACGTGTGTTCCATGCATGTTGTCCGTCTGTGGGCCATCTTGAGCCCTTAGTGGGCATGATCCGGAGCATTCTCAAGCACACCCGGTGAGCGAATGCAAAAACATGCGTGTGTGTGTGTCTGTGCGCAGGCAAATGAAAAGCAAAGCCAAGCAACAACAAAAACAAAGCAAAGCAAAAGCAACAGCAAAAGCACAAGCAAAAGCAAAGACAAAGGCAAAAGCAAAGGCAAGAGCAAAAGCAAAGGCAATGCAAAGCAAAAGCAAAACCAATGCGAACATGTAGATGTAGATGTAGATGTAGGTGTAGTTGTAGATGTGGATGTAGGTGCAGATGTAGATGTAGATGTAGATGTAGGTGTAGATGTAGGTGTAGATGTAGATGTATATGTGAGTCTCGCTGTTGATGTAGATGTGGATGTAGATGCAGGTGCAGATGTAGATGTAGCTGTAGGTGTAGATGTAGATGTAGGTCTAGATTTAGATGTAGGTGTCGACGTAGATGTAGGTGTCGATACAGATGTAGATGTAAAGAACTCCCCAGTGCCCCGCCCTCATCTCCGTGCCTGCTTGCTTTTGCTGCTGTCTCGGCGACTTGCTGCCTGCTTCTGCTGCTGCTTCACGTACGGCGTGGCGTCGGCGGTTCTGGCGCT
>CAUYUJ010016018.1:80832-136675 GCA_963575745.1 Prorocentrum cordatum | reverse complement strand
TTCCTAGAGGCTCCAACTCCTAGGTAGGGTCGCACTGTTTTTTTTATTTGTTTTTTTTTTGGGGGGGGGGGGGGGTTGTTTCCCCCCCCTTCGATTTTCGGCCTGTGGTGGCCCACGCCAGGCCCTGGGACCGTCTAAAAACGGCTCAGGATGAAAAACTGGTCCTGGGGAATGGGTCGAGACTTCGGGGGCCCCGCATTGAAAAAATCACGACGTCGCATCTCTGGGACCCCGTCACAGGACTCACCCTCCCTAGCCGCCTTCGGGGCTGACCCAGCGCGGACGCGGTCCTGGGCGCCCCCGCCCTGTGCGTCCCAGTCGGCTCCCCACCCGACCCTCCGCTCCCGTCGCCGTCACCCCGCAGGCTCCCCACGACGCCCGCGACGCCCTCCAGGACGGCGCTGCCGACACCGCTCGCTCCCGTGGCTGGCTCCCTACGTCGTCCCCGACGTTGTCCCCCGTCGGCGCTCCCGACCCCCCGCCCGAGGGCGCTCCCGACGCCGACCCCGACGACAGTCCTGACACCGCTCCCCGAGCACCGAGCCGACGCCCAAGCCCCAGCGCTGCACCCGACGCTGCTCCCGACGCCCGCCCCAACGCCGCTCCCTCCAGTGGTCGGCGCCCCCGCCCTGGATCGGCCCGCGGCGCTGGCGCCCGACGACGATCCCTCCGCGGCGGCCTCGGGCCTGGGCGCCACGCCCGCGGCCTCGTTCCCGAGCTCCCCCTCCTGTCCTGCCTTGGTGGCCGACCGCGGCGCGGACGCGGTCCCTGACGCCCCTGCTGACCATGGACCGTGTCCTGGTTGGAGCGCCGGGCACTCCTGCGACCCCCTCTGGCCTGCCCACGCGGGCCCGCGTGCCGGGGCCGCCCGCTCTGCCCCCCCCCTCGGGCGCCCCCCCCCGCTGCGGGCCATCACGCCCTCCGCGCTGTCCGCATCTCCGCCGCTCGCCAGGTGGGAGCGGCAGTCCCGCCTCCCACGCACGCCGATGGCTACTTCCTGTCGGCGGGCCCCTCGGCTCACCTCGCGCCCCTGCCAGGCCACGCGCTGCCACGACCCCGCCCTCCCGTGCCCCCGACGGCGACGCCGGCGCTGCCTGTGGGCGCTCTGGGAGGTTTCCCCACGCAGCGACTGGCGCTACCTCCAGAGCCGCCGCGCTCTACGAAGACGACGACTCTGCACCCTACCAGGGCCCAGGCTCTCATTCCGACGTCGCCCCCAGCGCCGCTCCTCCTCGGAGCCAGCGCCCCCATCGCGACGTCGCCGAGGCTCCTCTCCCAGACGACGCCGCCTCCTTCGAGTGGTGCTCCAGGCGCCCGCGTCGGCCCCCCTCCGCAGGACCTGGGCGCTCCTCCGCCTGCTGCCCCTCCCTCGGCGGCGCGTTGCTCACGGGCTGTGGTTGCCGCCCCGCCGCCCCAGGGCCTCTCTCTACGTGGGGTCCTCGCGAGCGAGCACGGGCCGCTGATCTACCCTGGCGGGTCCCGCCCTCCGTGGCTTGGCTCGATCCCGGCGGTGATCGCCCTGCTGTTCTCTCCGCCCTCGGCCTCGCCGGGCCCCATACTGGTGCGCAGTGCCTCGCGGCCCGCCGTCTTCCCCGGTGGTGCCCGCCATCTCGCGGCTTGGCTCGATCCCCATGGTTATCCTCGGGGTGAACGCCTCGCTGCTGCCCCACCGGCCCCTCGGCCTCGCCTGCCTCCATCCTGGAGTCCGGGCTCTCCGCGGCCTCCTCCGCCTTGTCCCTCTCGCCGCGACCCTTGCCTGCGCGCGGGGCCCTCTCCCCTCCCCCCCCGCGCCCTCGCCCTGCCGCCTGCCGCCTCAGGCCTGGCCGCCCGCCTCCCCCCTCCGCCAGCCCCGCTGCTCGCGTGCCGCCCTCTGCCCCCCCCCAACTTTGGCGCGGCGCCCCCTGTCGCCGCCCCCGCCCTCGCCCCGGCGCCCCGCTGCGCTGACCCCGCCTCGGCGCTCTGCCCCGCGGGCGCTGCCCTGCGCCCCTTGCTGCGGCCCCGCCGCTCGCCGGCGCCTGCCCGCGCCGGGCCGCCCCTGGCCGCTGCCCCGTGAGGGGCCGGCCGTCTCCTCTTCTTTTGTCTCTTTCCACTGCTGGGTGCGCGCGCGGTCCTCCGCGCGCTCGGCGCGTGCGCCGGACGCCATGGCTGTGCGCCTGGCCGCGACGACCAAAAAGCGTGCGCGCGCGCGTGTGTGTGTGTGTGTGTGTGTGTGTGTGTGTGTGTGTGTGTGTGTGTGTGTGCGTACGTGCGCGCGCGCGTGCGTGCGTGCGTGCGTGCGTGCGTGCGTGCGTGCGTGCGTGCGTGCGTGCGTGCGTGAGAGCGTGCGTGCGTGCGTGCGTGCGTGCGTGCGTGCGTGCGTGCGTGTGTGTGTGTGTGTGTGTGTGTGTGTGTGTGTGTGTGTTTTTGTGTTGTTGTTGTTGTTGTTGTTGTTGTTGTTGTTGTTGTTGCTGCTGCTGCTGCTGCTGCTGCTGCTGCTGCTGCTGCTGCTGCTGCTGCAGCTGCTGTTGTTGTTGTTGTTGTTGTTGTTGTTGTTGTTGTTGTTGTTGTTGTTGTTGTTGTTGTTGTTGTTGTTGTTGTTGTTGTGTGTGTGTGGAATTAGAGGGCTTGGCTTTGCCGGACGTGGAGCTGTCTGCAGGCCTAGCAGGGTATTGATCCGGGGGGGGGGGCGTTCGTGAAGGAATGGGCCCGGGAGGCTTCAGACCCTAGAGGATTTCTTATGCTATGAGGGCGGCTGTGATATCCATGGCCAATCCACGATTGCTGTTCCTCCGGCTTCCATACCCTGGTTTGCTTATGGAATGGTTCTTTATCCAGTGTTCTGTGTTGGATCACATCTTTTTCAGAGGTGTGCCCCGCAGAGTTACAGTGGCCAGGGCCACGGCAGCCCCAGTGGTGGCGCTCTGGGCATTTGTCCTCGTTGTTGCCGAGGCCGTTCTGGATGTTGTTGCGCCCTAAGTAATGTGACCTCGCTTCTTATGCTTTTGATCAGTGCTGCGCGCTGCTCTCTCGCAGCGCGCTCAACCAGCGTGGCGCGGTGCCGCTGGCAATGCTTTAGTACACGACGTGATCGTGTTCGCGATTGCCTTGTTTTTTTTTTTGGGGGGGGGTGATTTTTTTGGCGCTGGCCAGCTAATGTTTGCCTGGCTCAGCGTACCCTGAGTTTCTTCGCTGGCAGCGGTTCAGCAAGAAACCCAACCCTGGCCCAACAAATTTCGGGGATTTTCAGAGTTGGGTTTCATGCGGTGGGTATCTCGTGCGCTGGTCTTGACTGTAGCGAAGGCTTCCATGTGGGGGATGTCCACCGAGGTGAGGCCTGGCAAGAGCATGGACCTCCATGCGTGGTCTGGGGCGCAGCAGCGCACTGATCAGCACGGCGCTCGGATCGCGCGCCTTCCTCTTCTGCTTCTGTTTATCGATGTGATTTTTCTCTCTCGTTGTCCTCCTCTTGTTCTCCTCTTCCTCGTCCTCTCTCTTCTCCTCTCCATTTCCCCCCTGCCTTTCTGTTCTCTCTTCCCTCTTCCCTCTTCCGTCTTCCATCGTCTCTCCTGCCTGTTGCCTTTCGCCTCTTGTCTCTCGCCTCTTGCGTCTGCCTATTGCCATTTTCATCTTGCCCCCTGGCTTCTGTCTGGCCGCCAGCACGCCCAGGATCAGATCCCTTCAGACGCAGTGCAGCCAGCCCGTTTCCTGTCGACCGCGCGACCAGCCGCCGCTCTACCAGTGAGGTCCCTGACCTGCCTGCGGGCGGTGATGTCGCCTTGGTTCCCAGCTGGTTGGTCCAGCACGGCGATAGATTACACGTTGTTCATTTCGAATTCTTTGAGATTTCTAGGATTTTTTGGGGGCCAGGACCCTTTCATTTCTAATTGTTCCATCCTGGGCCTCTTCCTGGCCACTAGGGGGCCAGGAGCACTTAGAAACGAGCACAGTCAGAAATGAGCACGACTAGATATGAACGACGTGTAGTGAGGCCGTTAATGAGAGCTACCACCAGACATTGTCGATGGGAGGGCGCTGTACGCCCCACGCAGAAAAGGGTGGCATGCACGACAGCGCAGCGCCAGCCAGGAGAGGCGCAGGCAGGGGGAGCCTGCACAGCGCGACCGCCTCGCACCGATGGGGGCGTCGGTCACGGGGTTGCGCGTGGTCACGTCGAGAGTCTTTTTGGCAGGATCGGAGGGAACGAGGAGGAGAGGGGGAGGCGAAGAGGAGGAGGAGGAGAAGGAGGATGGGGAGGAGGAAAAAGAGGAGGAGGAGGAGGAGGAGGAGGAGGAGGAGGAGGAGGAGGAGGAGGAGGAGGAGGAGGAGGAGGAGGAGGAGGAAGAGGAGGAGGAGGAGGAGGAGGAACGAGCAAAAGGGTGAGGAGGGGGAGAAGGAGGGGGCAGAAGGGGCACGATGCCGTCGGGTTGCTGCTGGTCCTGGATAAGAGCGCGCTGCTCCGTGGTGGCCCGGTGTCCTGTCTTGGCGCAGTGGCCCAGCCTTGCAATCCCTTGTTTAAGCCGGGCGTGTCCCTCTACAGGAGGAATATTGAAAATTAGTCAAAAGATAGTCTGGGGACGATTTTGTGACTTTTGGGTAGCTCCAGACTATTTTTCGTTTTTCGTCCAAAATCCGCCTGTAGAGTTATGATGTTCCAACCTACTCTAGCCTGGATCACCAGAAATAATTTCGAGCACCACGAAAGTACCGAAACTGGAGGCTTTTCGCGCGTCGGGCCCCGGGAGGCGATACTCTTTCGACACTCTTTCGACACCGTCTGGGTGCTCGAGATTATTTCTGGGATGTGGTCCTTAAGTACGACGGGAACAGCATAACTGTAGGGGGACATGCCCCACCTAATCCCTTATGTGTTTATGTGTGCCCACGGCCGTGCTGCGCGGCGTGCCAGCCCGGGGCGTTCCGCAGCCTGCCTACACGCACGGCGAGCTGTCCTGCCCTGTCGTGCTCGCGGCAAGCGCCTGGTGCACGTGGTGCGCTGGCCAAGACCTCGGTCGCTCGGGATCAGGGACTCAAGTGAGGAAAAACCGCCGGACCGGACAATTGGCGTTTACTAAACGGCCTTGGGCTTCTACAAAACAGCCCTGCCCTGTTCGATTCCTTCAGTGGGGGCGTTTAGTAAACGGCTTCGCGTGTCGGAGTGGTTATTATGGGGGTGGATATTTTTGCCTTCTAAATGCGGTGGAGGCGCTTGCTAAGGAATGATCACAGGAGGCGCCGGACCCTGGAGGAGTCCTTGTCCGATGAGGGCGGCGGTGATGTCCATGGCCGATCTGCGACTGGAGTTCCGCTGGCTTCCAGGCCCTCGATTCCTGATCTGAGGGCTCCGCCCCTGGAGGCGGTGGCGCGCGCCTTCGGCTTCGGCGAGCTCGCACTGGCGCGGGCCAGGGGCCGGGCGGCGCGGGACGTGCGGGCGGCGGCGGCCGCGGCCCGCGAGCGCGGCCAGCGCCCGCGCCCTCGAATCCTGAGGCAGGGCTGGACCGAAACGGTGTTTTGGCGATTTCGTGGGCCGTTTTCGTTTCGACTTCGTTTTGCGGTAGGGGTGGATTCAAGGCAAAACGAGGGAAAACGAAAACAAAACGAAAGCGAAAAACACCGTTTAGGTTCAGCCCTGTCCTGAGGCCTGCACGGGCCCCGTGGGGCTCTTGAAGAGGAGCAGGAAGCATGCCCACGCCCTAGGGGCTGCCGTGGTCGGCGTTCTTTGGGGGCGGGGGGTCGCGCCGAGCTGGGCGGGAGGTCTGGGGCCCAGGAGAGGGGCCCCGGCCTCTGGGGCCTCCGGCGCGCGCCCCTGGCGCGAGTAGCGCCGACGCCGGCAGCCTCTGATGCCCGCGTGCACACACACATACACACACACGCGTCGTAGCTCAAGGCTCGACTACACGCAGGAGTGACCTTTCGCCAGAGTGGCCCTTGGTGCGGGCCCAACGGGGTCCCCGGATCGCCGAGCGCGATGCGGGGTGGTGGCGTCTTGCGCGCGCGTGGTTGGTCCCCCCCGCGGGCCCCCACACAAAGCCGCGCACCACAGGGCACTCTTTTCCCAGGGTCGCTCCTTGCGTGCAGTCGCAGGGCGCGTGGAGAAGTTGGCCAAGAAAGTGGGGTGCAGAGGCTCGCCTGGCCCCGTTGATAGAGAGAGAGAGAGCTCTCCCGAGAGCCAGGCCTCGGCGGCTGGAGGTCTGCGTCAACGGCACGCTCGCCTTCGGCATCGCGCCGCCCGAGGAGGGCCACAAGAGGCGGGACGTCCCCGAGGACGTCTCCGTGGCCCTGCGGCCCGGGGAGAACCGCGTCAGCGTCCAGGCGCGCGCTCTCCTCCGGCTTCTCGGGCGTTCTCGCTGGCTTCTGGCGGGCTTTCTTGCCTCGGGATGCGCTCCAGCGGCCGCGCCTCGCCGAGAGCATCCCAGGGGTACATATCCGAGTCATCCCGAGCGGCCGCCCAAGGCTTCAGGTAAGGGCCGAAGCCCAAGGAGGGAGGGAGTCCGTTCCTTTTTGTCGCGGCGACCTGGGTCCAAGACGTGCTCGGGGCAGCCGAAGGACGCTTCGGGGCCAAATCGGGCACGACGGGAGCAGGAAATGCGCGGAGGGGGGAGAGGAAGCCGAGGTCGGCGGAGCAAGCTCAGAGCGCGTGAAGCTCTTGTGCGTGTGTGCCGCAGCGCAGGCTTGCACGGGTAGTGAACCAGGGAGTGCAATGGCGGGACGAAGGGGCGCGGTATTCCGAGGTCACCACGCACACAAGTCATGCGAAGCGCAGTCCAGGATGAAAGGAAGAGGAGGAGGAGGAGGAGGAGGAGGAGGAGGAGGAGGAGGAGGAGGAGGCGGAGGAGGAGGAGGCGGAGGAGGCGGAGGAGGCGGAGGAGGAGGAGGAGGAGGAGGCGGAGGAGGTGACCCATGAGAGTGACCCTTCACCAGGGCGGCCCTCGGTGTGCGGCGGCCGGCGCCCGGGCGCCGAAGGGGCACGAGGGAGCGGGGGCGCAGGCCGCACACCCGGCGCACCGCACGGCGGCGGTCGGCAGGGGCCGCGCGCCAGAGGTCCTGCCTGCCCAGAGTCGCTCCTGCGTGTGCCGTGGAGGCGTCCGGAGCCTCGCCTCCGGCTCCTCCTCCTCCTCCTCCTCCTCCTCCTCCTCCTCCTCCTCCTCCTCCTCTCCTCCTCCTCCCTCCTCCTCCTCCTCCTCCTCCTCCTCCTCCTCCTCCTCCTCCTCCTCCTCCTCCTCCTCCTCCTCCTCCTCGCCTCCGGCTCCTGTCCAAGGCGTTCCTTTTCCCGTGCAAGCTCCTCGGCACGGCCCGCCCTCCGGCCGCCTGAGGCCCCGCCCGCCTGTGCTCTGTCTCCCAATTAGAGCTTTGCGTAGCCCGCCTAGCTTTTAACCGGAAGAGGTTCGCTCTCGACCCGCAGACACAAAAAGTGTGCCGTGGAGGCCCGTGCCAAGGAACGCCCTGCTTGCCTCCGGGGTGCCCTGGGTTTTTCTTGCGCTTCGATGGCTTCTCTGCGAGGAGCGTGGCTCACCCAAGAACCAAAGTGGACGTTATGACTTGGAAATGATGGGAATCGCGATTGTGGCTCATTGAGTGTTGTTTTTCGAGGAAAATCGTGTTTCCCATAATTCGCAGGGCTTCGTGCTTCGATGGCTTCTCTGCGAGGAGCGTGGCGCTCCCTCACCCAAGAACTAAAGTGGACGTCCTGGGGTCTCTGGGCTGGGTTTCTCGTGGAAGGCTCTCTGTGGTCGGGCTCCTACTGTACCCAGGGGGAGAGCGGGAATCCTGTTCTGCGCCCTCTTCGGCGCCTGAGAGGCCGCCTGCGCGCCGCTCCGTCGGCGGCATCGGGCCCTTCCCGACTCCTCCTCCGCGGCCGCCCTCTTCTCTCCCGCCTCCCCCTGCCGTCAGCGAGCCCCCGCGCCCGCGTGCGCAGGCGCCGCTGATTAGAAAGGGCCCGAGGGGGGGTGCCGTGCCCAGACCTCCAAGCGTCGCGAGCACGAAACACACACGGCGGGCGTTGCCCTGCGTTTCAAGCCGCGCGACCCGCGACGAGAAAAATCGGCATTGCGGATGTGCAGCTCCGGGGCCGGGCCGCGGCCGTGCCTCGCATGCTCCTGCGTGGAGTGCTCAGTGCCGCTGCCCTGGTGGGTGGCGTGCATGGTCCACCCAGCGGGGATGCGCGGGTCGTCGTCGCCGCCACTGGTCGCCGCCGCCTTTCCATCGTCGTGCTGCTGCTTTCGAAGACGGAAAACCGCGATGGGAGCCATGTGATTGGCGCGGTCGAAGGGCCGACGCTACGCTCCCATTTCCGTGTGTCCCGCGCCACAGCCAGAGGCTTGGCGGCGGGGCGCGCAGCCCCCGTTGGCCGCGACTGCGGCGGCCAAAGCAACCCAGGAATCCAGAGAGGCAAAAGGAAGCGTAAAGACAGAAATTTTTGGCGCTCCGCGTGGACCATCGAAAGTTTGTGCTTCTGCCGTTTTCTGTTCCTCTATGCTTCTGCTCCTCCAGCTCCCCCTGGCTCTCGCACCTGTTGCTGGGCACACTCCCGCATCGCCGGGGGCGCTTCGACAGGCCCGCGGCGCGCCGCGGAAAGGGCGCGGAAGGTGGAGTTCGCAGGCTCTGGGTGAACGGCATTGGGGAACGAACAATGACATAAACATAAAAACATAGTAAGTAATGATATCAAAAATGACATGAACATGACGAGGACGAACAAACAGACACAACGAGAACGAACAATGACATAAACATAACAACTCGGAGGTCCGCGCGGATTTCTTGGATCGGCGCTGGGGCGCCCTGGCGGCGCCTCCGGCGCCGCCCCTGGCGCGCTCCGCGCGCCAGGGAGGGGGGTCGAGCGCCGATCCGAAAGATCCGCGCGGACCTCCGAGTTTTTATGTTTGTGTCAGTGTTCGCTCCCCTAGAACAACAGACACCCGTCGTGGTGCCCAGGCTTGTGCTAGCGGCGGCGGGATGCCCTGCGACCGCTCCGAGGAGGCAAGGTAATCAGTGGGATGTCTGTGCCTTCGGATGGATTGGACTGCCGCCCCGCCTCCTGACAGGGAGGAGGAGCTGGAGGAGGAGGAGGAGGAAGAGGAGGAGGAGGAGGAGGAGGAGGAGGAGGAGGAGGAGGAGGAGGAGGAGGTAAGGGGATGGCGGAGGGAAGGGTCTCCTCCTCAGAAGTCGCTGCAACCAGTAATCCTTTTCACTACGTGGAGTTCCTCCGTGAAATACGAGCACCTCATGGGCTTGTCAATCAGGCAAGAGGCCGTTTTGGAAAAGAGCGGCCTTCCAACCCATGCAGCTACAAGACACGTGGATCTGTAACGCTGCAGAATTTGGAAGGACGTGTTCATCGAGAGCCCCATTTCAAGTTAAATTTGGCCTTGGCGGGTGTTTATTGCATAATTTAGTATTTTTTGCATTAGCAATGCCTGAGCCTCAAGCGACCGCTCCATTTCGAAAACCAGCTTCGCCACATCATCCCGTGCATATGTTGTAAGCATTTAGCAATCATGTGCGCGGCGCTGCAGCGACCGCTACTTCTCCAAAGCGTTCTCATCTTTACCTGTCAGTGTGTAAGGAGCTCGTGAGACGAAAGTAATTGGCGAAACGGCGAGCGCCATCTTTTGGAAGTTACCTCGGCCCACTCGTGTAACTGTTGGGTGCAGGGCGCAAAGGCGAGAGCCTCATTTTGCAAATGGCCTGCCCTCCATCCGTGTAGCTGCTGGATTTCCCAAAATATTGTAATTCTTGATGCTTCGCTTGTCCCCACCAGCCCCATCCAGCAACGCTGCCCAGGCGAATTACATTGATCAGGGACGTGTAGGAACACGCATTGGAACAAAGAGGGCGGCAGCCGTCAAGCCGAAGATCGGGATCAGCTCGCGCAAGCCCAGGAAAATCATACATGCCTTCGCGGATCTGTCGATGCTTACTCGGGCCATCTGGGGTCCCTCTTCGGACAGTTGGGGTCATTTTGGAAGTATTTGGCTCTCTTGAGGGCGACTCGGTTTCCGGACGTTCCCGTGAATTTTTGCTTGTTTTTTTCTGTGTGGCTCGTTCTTCTGCAAATCTTTTCGAAAACCAGAAACTTGGAATCAACGTGTGAATGCCTTACCATCGGGATCAGTCTGTAAACCACCCGCAGAAATTCTATTGTAAAGCCGCAGAGCAGGATTCTACTTGTAATCGGCACACTGGGGATCAATATGTGAATCCCCCACCATCGTATTGTACAGCCCCACAGAAGAATTTCATTTGTGATTCGCACACTAATGAGTAAATGTCTGAATCATTGCCCACAAAAGCAATTTTTATTGTAAAGTCGCCGAAGAAGGTTTTGATTGTAACGCACACACACGCAGTAGGAATCCACCAAATAAGCAATCCTTTTGTAAAGCCGCGCGAAAATATTTGTCTTGTAAACCGGGCGATAGGAATCGACATGTAAATCCCCACAGAAGGAGTCGAACACAGTAATAATCAGTGTGTACATCTTCCACGGAAGGACTTGCTTTGAAGAAGAGCCGGCAAATGTGTGGGAGGAGGCCAAACAAACAACACACAACAACACTGTTTTTTGTTTCTTTTGTTCTGGCGGGGTGGGTGGGTGGGACAGAAAGAACACCAACACACGGTTCTCAGTTTTTATGTTTTTTTTGAGGGGGAGGGACTCCTCCCAAATTCTTTCAGGATCCCATTCAGTGGGCGATTTCCACATTGATTCCTCTTGCGTGAAGTACACGTAGAATCCTGTGGCAGGGCTGTATCATAGGATCCCTTGTGAGGGCGACTTACACATTGATTCTTATTTCCAATGTACAGATGAATCATTTTGTGGGGGCTGTACACTGGATGTCTTTGAGAGAACGCCAGCGTATGTCAAAAACCCAAGGCAGATAACTCAATTTCGCCTGTTGTGGCCCTCTTGGTGAGTGTGCTCTGGAAGGCCTCTTCGAGCGCCTTGGCAGCCGCTCGGGCTGTGAGGAGGCCATCTTTGGCGTCTTGGACCTCTCGTTCGGCGATTCGGGGCCCTCTTGGACCGTCTTTGGGAAGTCTTGGGCTGTCTTGTGGCCTTGTTGGGCCCCAGAACCCCCCTTTGGGAGGATGATTCTTGCCTCCCTTCCCCCTAATTAGATGGGCAGTGCCAGTTACATGTGGCAGGCAGGGAAGCTATACCCCCCAAGTGGGGTACGATCAAAGACGACGAGGGTGGGTATCGAGGGTTTGAGAGGAACATGTTGGATGACACGAGATCAGAAAAGAACGAGCAGTCTGAAACTGATTGTGATAGTGGTGATTTTTCATTTCTGAAGAATAATTATTGTTGATCCCTCCCTCCGGTAATCATTGTATGTTTCAATTCATGTGCTTCTTCTGGGGCTCGCACCCGTTCTTTTACAAGGGGAAGTGAGGTGTCACCAAATTGTGTTGTTGAGCCCCAGTTTACAACAACAACGGCTCCCGCTGTACATTTCCTCGCAACGTACTCCAAAATCACGCTCTCGCGCTGGACTTCCTCACAATGTATACAGGAATTGCGCTCTCGCGTGGGACTTCCTCGACATTTATTCAAACGCCGCGCCCTCGACACTTAGGAATTACGGTCTCGCTGTGGATTTCCTCACGATGTATTTGGGAATCGCGCTATCGCTCGAGACTTCCTCGCGTTTCATGCAGGACGCACGCTTCAGCAACCCGCCTGTCCCTTGTCCCTTCCTTTTATCTGCCCTCTCTTCCCCTGCATTGGGGGCTGCAAGCAATACATGCTACAAGTAAGACATATACACTCCTAAGGGGGTACGATCGAAGACGAAGAGGGCGGGTATCGAGGGTTTGGGATATACGTGTTCAAGGGCACGCGAGCAGACAAGAGCGAACAATCTCAAAATGACAATTGTGGTTGTTGTGCTTGTGCTTGTGGTTGTTATTGTGGTTGTTGTTGTTGCTACTGTTGTAGTTGTTGATGTTGTTGTTGTGGTTATGACTGTTGCTGTTTTTGTTGCTGTTCTTGTCGTTGTTGTGGTTGTGGTTGTGGTTGTGGTTGTTGTTGTTGTTGTTGGTGGTGGTGGTGGTGGCGGTGGTGAGGGTGATGATGATTAACGGTAGTGGCGATGCTGATGATGAGGATGGTTAGACGAGGAGGTAGGAGGAGGATGAGGATGAGGATGAGGATGAGGATGAGGATGAGGATGAGGAGGAGGAGGAAGAGGAGAGGAGGAGGAGGAATGGGAGTAGGTGGAGGAAGAGGAGGAGGAGGAGGAGGAGGAGGAGGAGGAGGAGGAGGTCCGTAGCCATTTTGGCTCAAGTCCGGAGCCGTTTTGGCACAGGACCTGGCCTCACTGGCAAGGGGGAGCAGCGGCCCCCACTATTTCGCCCCTCGTTTGCCTGGCCAGACGAGGTTTCTTCGCGTTTTTCGATCCTCTCGGGCAGGGGCCACCTCAGAGCCCACCCTCCCGCGCCCGCGAGGGCAGCTCATGGCCCAGGAGGGCGGCCGCGTGTCGCCTGATGTGGGTTGGCCTCCTGCTCGCTGGAGCCGTCGTGCAAGGCGTTGGGGTGGGACCTATCCGTGGCGGGAACATCAACAGGCCGTACCCAGTGTCAAAGACGAAGGCGATTGGTACACTTCAAGTGGCAACAAGCTCAAGATGGTCACCTGCCTGTCCTGTGGTTGCGGTAAGAATACCTGGGGCTCCCTATGCTGTAAGCATTGTGGGTCAAGCCTCACCAAGAAGACCACCCCAGTACGGGTTGGTGCGGGCACAAATGGGGCTGGCCAACAAGACAACGCAGGCAAGGGCAAGAAAGGCAAAGGCAAAGGTCGAGATGAACGGCCAGATGGCGCACTACCTCCAGGCCCCCTCCCGAACATGGACGTGGATAAGGCACGCAACCTGGCACAGCTGGCGAAGGAAGCTGGTGATGTGGAAGGGGCCAAACGGTACCATGCCTTGGCTACCCGCGGACCGCCTGCTCCTTCGACACCTACTGCGAGGCAAAGGTGGCAGAAAGCAGAGGCTCTCCAAGCACAGCTCGAGAAGAAGCTCCACAGCGAGTACGAGAAGCTCGAGCGTTGGAGACTCGCCACACTGGACCTGGAGAATCACATCGCCAACTTGGCAAAGCAACTTCATGAGGCTGATGAGGAGGTCACCAAAGCGCTGGCTGAGATCCAGACCGCGGTGGGCAGGCAGCCAGACGGACCACCGCGCCCTGCCCAAGTCAGCATCAGGGAAGTGGTCGAAGGAAGGGTGGACCTCAAAGACGTCTTCTCCATGGGCGACTTCCTGGGAATCTCAGACGTGGTGGCCTCTTATGAATTGGATGAACAAGACATCAAAGAGCTGGAGCGACGCAAGGCGGAGGCCTCAGACAATATCCAGACCCACCTTGCCAATATTTTCAAGGGAGCTCTGGAGCAGGCCACCAGGGCCAAAGATGCACATCGCGAGCATGTCAAGAGGTTGGAAGGGAAGAAGCGCAAGGTGGACGAAGGTACATCAGCAGCTGGTGGCCATGGAGGGGCTCGCCCACCAGCGGAACCTGACCAATGTGATGAACAAATACCTGCCACTGCGAAGGCGGGCTCTTCAACCAACCCCATCAAGAACATCCGCGAGAAGATTGCTGGATATCGAGGACTACGACATGCTGCTGAGTCACAGGCCACACGACAGGGCCTTTAGCCGAAGTGAGGATGTTCAGGGCTGGGTGCGCAGGGATTCAGCCCCTGGTCGTCACAGCACCCAGCCCACATGGAGTGCGACGGGAGCAATACCACCTACGCCAGGGACCTTGCCATGGCCGAGGACCAGGCCGAGAAACCCGACGAAGGCGAAGCAAGCCCAGACCCAGAGTGACCCCGACTATGTCGGAGCGCGTCCTCGGCTGGGCTTTCCGCTGGAGGGGGCTCGGCCGCCACGATCGTCGTCGCTAATTACCACATGTGGATCGACTGGGCTCTCGACCTCTACATCTACGGGACCGACCACTAGGAGTGCGTCTGCCCCATCGGGCACATACGATGGCCCGCCTCTACTCCAGGCGGGCCTCCCGTCCAAACCTTTTGCTGGATTTGGTTCAAGTCAGAACGCAGCTGCCAGGTGCTCCTCGAACCTGGCAGCACATGGTCAACACGAAGGCTCGTCTCAACGGATTGGGACGAGCACCCCGTCCAAACATTTTGCTGGATCTGGGAAAGGTCAGAGTGCAAACCCCTATGGGGCACAACGTCGCCACTGGCGTGACCCACCGTCCAGGGGGCCAGGGTTGGACCACGATCGCTCTGGCCCACCTCATGTGGCGGTGGGCGGGTCAGGTTTTGCTGGATCGAAATGTGTACGGAATGGCGACTACAGATTCGACATCAAAGGTGACAAGATCCCGTCGTCGGAGGACTTAGTATGCTGTCTATCTGCTTGGGAGAAGATGATGAGGACAAGCTCTGGTGAAGCAGTGCCTGGGATTAACCAGCGTTGGGCCCTGTTGCGTGAACAGCTCCAAGGAGGTCAAGACCTGGCAATGCGGCTCCACCCAGAGGGACAATTTCATACTCGGCGGCCAGTGTGTGCATGTGAGCTACCCCGAGTTGGCTTGAGCCGTGACCAGCCAGCACGCCATGTCACCCCGAGCAAGTTTGGGATTGTGAGCTGCAACGCCAACTCCTGGAGGACGGCGAAGCAGCTGCTTGCCCACTTGTCAACGCTCGGGGACATCGTGTGTATCCAGGAGCACAGGCTGATCCAAAAGTTCCAAGATGTTTCAGATAGACTCCAGAAACAAAGTTGGAAAGTTTTCGGTACCGAGGGACTCCGACTACCGTCCAAGAAGGTCTCGGGAGGCGTCATGATCCTGGTCAAGGGCCATCTGGAGGCCTGGAGCCCCAACCCTGAACTGGTCCCTGGCCGCCTATGCCATTGCTTTGTCCAACATGGGGCACTGGGGATCCTGAATGTTTTCTGTGCATACCTCCATGACAGTGAGGGGCTCTCACCAAGAAACATAGGCATCCTGGAGGCATTTGGAACTGCGGCTGCAAAAATGGGTTTTCCCTATGTTCTGGCTGGTGATTTTAACGTCTGCCCACACACGATGACCTTAAGTTTCCCACTCCACGTGATCAAGGGGGTGGTGCGGGCCGACCCCACAGCCCCGTCCTGCGTCATGACGATTGACGGCAAGCATTGCGAGTCGACCGTGGATTTTTTCTTGCTGTATCGACATCTGGATGCGGCAGTGCTGACTGTAGACACAGACCTGGACACCACCCTCAAGCCCCACAGGCCCGTGGTCCTCCAGATTGGCACAGACACCCAGGACATCACCATCCAGGTCCCCAAGGCATACCAGAAGATCCCTACAAAGCCCCTCATAGGCCCTCAACAGCAGCACCCGAACTACAACGTGGTCTTAGGAGTCCTTGAAGATTTCTACGAACATCTTGGAGGGGTGGATGCTGAACATGCTACTATTGAAGGGGACCTCAGGGCTAAAGGAATACAGACTCTCAACCAAACATACGCAATGTGGAACGAATTGGCTTGGCGAGAGCTCAAGCAAGTTACAGGTACCAGCCCGACAGGAGTGCATGGTGGCCACCCCATGGAGTGGGAGGAGAAGCCGCTATCTGCAGTCTTGGCCACCAGGACGCGCTCCTTCCCCCAGCCACCTCGTGCCATAGGATGGGTATTGGGCAGGCTAACCGAGATCCGCAGCCTTCGGAACCAGGGCAAAACACCAGGAAAAGACGCGTACCTGGGGACCCTGGTCATGCAGCTTGTCAATACTTCATCCCACGGAGGCCCCTTTAGATCTGCTTGGAAAGATGGGGGTGTTTTTTTGGCACCCAATTTTGCGCAGCTTGGGAGTTATCCTCATGGTGGACCCAGAGGGGGCCAACAACATCCTCACTGATATGATCCAGTTTGTCAAGGATTTCAAAAACTGCGTGTTCTTGTCTGGGGACCAGCTCGATTGGGCAGGATGGAAGGAATGGTGCCAACAGGCGGTCGAGGAGCATGGGGCTCGTGAGGCTCACAGGTTCCTCAAGGGCGTTGAAGTTCCCAAGGCTCACACGAGACCACCAGGGGAGCCCACGAAGACCGAGGTCAAGGAGCTCCTCCACAGTATCTCTATTCGGGCCCGTCTTGAAAACCAAAGAGTGCTATGGAAGAAAGTCTGGTCGGCATCAGATCAACCGCGTGCCCGTTTCGAGTTTGTCCAAGGCGGAATACCAGTAGGGAAGCGCGCTCAGGTGGACACCATTCGTGGGAGTTCACGATGTTTCAAGGACTCCACATGCACGCCAGATGGCTGGCACCCGAAGCACCTCTCGCTCCTCTGCGATGACGGCCTGCTCGTGGTGTCGCTCATGTTCCAATTGATGCAGGTGACGTGCGCTGCCCCAGCTCAGGTTCAAAGGCTGGTGGTATTGCTTGCACCCAAGCCTGACCCGACGGCCAGGCGACCTCTTGGGCACTTCGGAGGCTTTGTTCGTGTGTTTGGGAAGATTCAGAAACAAGCTGCCAAGGACTGGGAAACCAAATATGGGATGGGTGTTGGGTTCTCTATGGCTCCAAGGAGGTCCCCCTCGGACACCGTCTGGAGGCAGGCCGTCATTGCCGAGCACCAAGGGAACTCAGGAGGTTTTTCTCTGCAGGTCCTGTGGGATATTAAGCAGTTTTACGAACATGTGACCTATGACATTTTGGTTCGATCTGCCCAGTATTGCCAGTACCCTCTCTATCTGCTGCAGTTCGCCATAGGGACATACCAATGGCCAAGGCATCTTATGCTGGAAGGTCTAATGGATGCAGCACTGTACCCAGGCCGCGGGATTGTAGCAGGATCCACGACGGCCACCTATGAGGCAAAGGTCTTCCTCAAGCCAGGCGTGGACCGATTCACCACCAATATGTCTGATAGTGCATCCCTCTCCCTCCACGTCGACGACCTCACTCTCCAACAGTGGGGAGACTGCATGGGGTGGGTGGTGGGAGCACTCAAAGAGTTGGCTGAATCGGTCCGTTCGTATTTGGTAAATGATCTGCAGCTCCCGCTCGCCTACCACAAGTTTGGCATCGCTGCGTCGTCGGGGCCACTACTCAAGCTGGGTCGTGTGGCTCTTGGGGACCTCGCTGGAGCTCCTGATGATGGGGACGTCACGAACTTAGGCGTGGACTTCTCGGGAGGCCAACATAGACTCAGGAGGGGCACCAGAAGGACTCGAACCAAGAGATGGGTCAAATACGGGGCTCGAAGGAGTAGGATGACCAGGCTCAAGATCAAATCAGGGCACAGGAACAGGTTGTTTCAGACCAACTTGAAGGCCACACTCACGTACGGAGCTGAAGTTCATGCGTTTAGCCCACACCAGATCAAGGAGATCAGGGCCTCTGCTGGGAAAGACTCTGGGGTCCTCTTCAAAGGGGCACAAGTGGACCTCGGGTGGGCTCTATCGTCGTATCTGGACCCGATCGACATAGCGAGCAGGAGTATAGCCAGGATCGCAGCAGAATGGTGGATGACGACGGCCGTCCACAAGCACGAGCACGTCCACAAGGATGTGCTGAAGCCCGCCCTGCTCAGCAAAGCCTTGCACTCAGCCGCCCGCCACCTTGAGGAGACAAAGGGGAAAAATTGGTTCCTTCGGTCCAGAGGACCAATAACTGATGCCTTACTCTGGTGTGAGGAGGCTGGTTGGAAGTTGTTAAGCCCAGGGGTTTTCCAGGACTCCGTCGGGGACACCCTCAATTTCACCGAGGTCAGCCCTGCGCTGGTGTCCAAAAGATTTGCCACCCAGCTGAAAGATACTTACATCCAGAAATACGTTCGGGGAGTCTGTGAGAAGAACAATTGTGACACGCAGGACCTTGAGACCCGAGGACTGTGGTGGGAACTCATCAAGCAGAGGATGAACTCCACCAAGCTTGGGCTCACGCTCGTAGAAAAGCTTAGAGTGAAGCAGTTGTTTTGTGGAACCCTCCCGACGGGCGAGGCCCTCGCGAGGTGGGGTTTCAAATATAACTCAGCATGTAATAGATGTGGCAGGCTCGACACTGCGTGGCACCGCGTTTGGTCTTGCCCGTGCCCGCGTGCGTCAGCTGTCCGAAGCGAGGTTTTCCCTGGGGCTCTTATCCGGCAAGCCCTGGAAGCTGGCCCAGGGTCTCTCCTTTTCAGCCGTGCCTGGGTTGCCAGGCCCGACCTGTCCACGGAGCCCCCTGCCCAGGACTGGACGCAAGAGTTAAAATTTTTTGGCCCTGAGGGTGTGGAGACGGCGCCGTTTGAATTCCCACCTGGGGCACTGTTGTTTACTGATGGCTCGTGCTTGTTTCCCCAGCTCAAGCCCTGTTCCAGAGCTGGATGTGCAGTCATTCAAGTGAACGAAGATGGCGAGCTGGTCAGAGGCATAAGATCCCCTGTTCCAGGCACGATGGAGCAGACCAGCGGGTCTGCTGAGCACTGTGCCATCATGCTCGCCACTACATACTCAGCTGATCAGTGCCAGTCAGGCGAGATTTTTGTTGACTATGCGACTCTCCTCAAAGCTGTGAGGGCCCACCAATGGGCCCTGTCGGGGGCCAACCCGATGGCCCACGTTTGGCGGGAAGTGGCTCGTTGGCTCCCTGGGGACCCGCCCCGCCTCACTAAGGTCAAGGCCCATAGATCCGAGGAGGAAGTTGCCAGTGACCAGGTTTTCTTTGTGCGAGGGAACAAGCTAGCAGACCACCACGCAGGGCTTGCAGCCCGCGCGCATGCTTTCAGCAATAGGGTCTCCGACGAGTGCACGACCATTCCCAATCTGTACACTACCCTAATTCACGGAATGGGGAAAGTGCTTGGGGAGTGGCCCACGTTCGGGGAGTTGGGTGAGCTGGGGAGGGCGCGTTTGGGTCCCAAGGCCACTCCCAAGCCACGGACCCCGCACGAGCCAGTTTTCCATGAAGGAAAGAGGAGATGCAACCTCTGTTTTAGATATCTGGGCCGCAAGGTTATCTTAAGTCGGGACTGCAATGGTCTGAACCCGTCCCTTGCTGCTCTTCTGAGTGGTCCCAGGAATCACCACAACCTCCACGTGGCTTGGGTCGAGAGCTCTGGGCTGCCTGTTGTTTATTGCTTGAAGTGTGGTGCTTTTACCACGTGCAAGGCGGGCCCAAAGCTACGTGGACCATGTGACGGGAAGGCGTCGTCCGAGAGCAGGAAACTCAAACGGAGGATCCTGCCTGGAACCGGCCTTCCCATTACCAATTCCGTAGCTCTCCCACCCCGAGGCCGTGAACTCAGGGAGGTGAGGAGACCTACGTAAAATTTTTATCCGTGAGTGTACTGTGCTTGTACGGTACACCACCATTCGAGTAACCGAGTAACCGAGGAGGAGGAGGAGGAGGAGGAGGAGGAGGAGGAGGAGGAAGAGAAAGAGGAGGGGGAGGAGGAGGAGGAGAGAGGAGGAGAGGAGGAGGAGGAGGAGGGAAAGGAGGAGGAGGAGGGAGGAGGAGGAGGAGGAGAGGAGGAGGAGGAGGAGAGATGAGGAGGAGGAGGAGGAGGAGGAGGAGGAGGAGGAGGAGGAGGAGGATGATAAGGTGGAGGAGGAGGAGAAGGAGGAGGAGGAGGAGGAGGAGGAGGAGGAGGAGGAGGAGGCGCTTTCTGCCCGCAGGCCGAGGACGACGCGGTGGAGGACTACGTTCTCGCGGTGCTGCTGACCGCGCCGCGTGCGGACGCCGACCTCGCCCGGCGGGTCGGCGAGGTGCCGCTGGACGCCGCCCGCGACCGGGCGGTGGCGCTGCTCGGCGGCCCGACGCCTGGGGAGGCCCCGGCCCCCGACTCGCCCAGATCGGTGCGGCCCCGGCGGTCTTCGGGAACGGTCGGACGGGGCTACTCCACATCCCTCGTGAATCGACCCCCCCCCCATAAAAAACCGGACCCCCCTCCAAGTGCGACCTAATATTCCGGACCCCCCTCTTCGACGGGGCGCCTTGATAAACTGGACCCCCTTAACCCTTAAGCTGCAATCCAAAGAAAGCGCCCTGATAAACCGGACCCCCCAGTTACAAAAAAGGCGCCTTAGAAAGCTGGACCCCAGGGGGGACGAATAATGAGGGACTCGGAGTAGGACGAGGATAATTGTTTCCAGGGTTTCGGAACGCTGCCAAAGCGTTCCAGGGCTCTCCAAGATGGCCGCGGCGCCCGAGACATCCTCCAGAGCCGCCGGGCTTCGGGGATGCTCGATGTGTCCTCGCCCGGTGTTGTCCTCGTCCTGGCTTCTTCTTACACGGACACTGCAAGATAGGACTCTGAAGATTCAAGCCGAAGGGAGCGAAGGACGGGAGAATGCTTCGACCCACGGCTGCAGTTGCCTGCCGCGCGCCAGTATCCTGATTTACCGCCGTCCCCGTTTATGGGGCCCTGGGCACGGTCGTCGGTTTATGGAGATTTTCCTGCCTTGGGATGTGTTCCAGCAGCTGCGCCTCGCTCAGACTGTTCCCAGGGGTGCCCGGGTCGTCCTGGACGGCCGCTGGAGGCAAGAGTTGCGACTCCCACCTCCCTAGACTCCTGTCGGACTTGTTGTGCCAGTCCAGGCACGTTTCTTTTGTTCCAGGGGGGCCGATTTCGGGCCCTTGTGCGATCAAAAATGGATCAGAGATGCAACAGCAAGCTTCGAGTAGGGGAGTGAATGCAGAGTTTATTTACCCCAGAATTTATTTTCTCGTCGAATCTACAAAAAATGCGTAGAATGGTCGTATATACTCTCGCACAATCGACGCGAACATCAACTCTGGGGTAAATGAACTCTGCAGTCGACCCTCTACTCGTAAAACTGCCCCCTTGGAACAGGTCGAAACCCTTGGGGCTGCGCATGGAAGTCTGGGTACTCCCACGGCGACGACCGCCGACCGACGGCCGACGACGGGCGACCGATGACACGCGCCGGCGACGGCAGCGACGAGCACGACGACGACGACGACCACGGCGACGACGACGACGAGAACGACGGCGGCGACGACGACGGCGATGCTGACGACGACGAGCACGACAACGACGATGGCGACGTTTCTAAAGGTTTCGGGGAGCTTGCCAGGACGGACCTTGGGATGGGCCCAGGGGCCTACCTTCGAGCGGATGTCAGTCGGGGTGCGAGGACTGCAGGATCGATCCTCTTGGCACGTTTCGGGTTTCGTCTTCTGGGCCTCCGCAAGCCTCTGGAGGCCTCCCAACAGCTTCAGGGGCCTCTGGAGACCTCGGGGACTTCTGGGGATTTCCAGGGAGGAAGATCGATCTGCCAGCGTGGGCTTCCTGGAGTAAATATGCTCCTCTCCGCCTCATTAAAAATTTAAACATAACTTAGTTTGCATGCGTTGCACTGTCCGCTGGAACTGACAGCTGCGTTCCGCAGCTGTATGACTGCTCGAGCAAACCAACATTGGCTTGCAGGAGAGAAAAGGAGCGCGCTGGGGCGCGCGGGTGGCTCGTCGTCGTCCGTCCTCGGCCGGCCTCCTCCCTTCAGATTCCTGATAGAGTAGTCTTGCTTAGCGGATACTTGTCTTATCAATGTCTCATCCCGTCCCCTCTCTCCCTGAGCAGAGTGAACATGAGATCTTAATTCCTTTGTCATCTTACCCCGATTCTCAGAGGAAAGACTGGTTATCAGCCGAAACGCGCGACTCAGTCGACGCGGGGCCGTCACATACAAAAGAAGATCCTTCAAATGTGCCCCGCGACTCAGTCGCTGTGGGAAAGAGCTATGATAAGACTGACATCGTGTCCAATATCTCGAGAAGCGCCGATAGGCGCGTTGTACAACATGATGGACACGACGCAGACAGAGACGGTCCAGTTCAGGACCGAATCCTTCCTTCATACATCGCCACTCGGGTAGTGAGGGGAAGAAGTGCCGAGGGGATAACCGAGATGTCGGTAGACGTGTCTCCCGCGGGAGCTCCGATCGGTGATCGTGAGCAAACCGCAGACCCGTACGTGCGAGATGGCGTAACATCAAGACCTAGAAGAAGTGCGTTTGCGTCGTGGAGTGCCAAATCGACGGAGCCAATCAGTACAATTCCGAACACTCCACACGCTACGGCTATTGCCACTGGTGAAGCCGGCCGGCCAGGGGAAGTCCAAGGGAATATGAATACGTATCCCACTATCCCGACCGAATGGGTGGGCACGAGTGTCAACGCCCCAATCCCAGGAGCACTTAACGGACAATTCGGTCAGGACAATGATGGCCCAATCGAAAAAGATCACGAAATATATTCCATGGAGGAAGATTTTGATAGCATCAACAATGATATCTCCCTGAGCCGAGCATTGTCCGTGATGATGGAAGAAGACATCCCTGCTCAAGACGAAAGATGGTCCCCGGATGGATCCGATGAGGACACTCGTATCCTGACGCCGCAGGCGGACAGGGCGGAGGCTCAGATGAAGCATGAGAGGGGGTCCACAGGACGAACCCCCGCGCCTCACCTCAAGGCACAACGGAATGAGGACTACGAGCTAAATGTCTCACCACTGAAGGAAGGTTTCTTCCGTAATGCCACCGCCTCAGGTGATTGGCAACCCTCGATTCCAGCTGTCGTTGAGGATGAAGAAATGGTCGGACAACCAGCTACGTATGCTCAGCTAATAATACAAGACGAAAAGGATGAGGAGTTCTTAAATGAGCCTAAACCACCAGAAAGTACTTTCATTCGCCCCAGATCAAATACTTCAAGCAGGGGAAGACCCAAAATACCAAGATCAGGGGCGAGATCTACTTCAAGGAGCAACAGTACAGTTTCCATGGTGGAGGCATGTTGGAACCCCAACCCTGACTGCGCGCCTCAGGCGGAGAGCAGATGCCCAGGAGAAGCCAACAGGCCAGAAGGCGCATGTAGGAACCCAGTGTGCAAGAGTTGCTCGGGCGTTTGCAATAAGTGTAACATGCAATGGCTGTGCGCGGAGTGTTACCCAATGGACGAGCATAACTGCACGTATCTCCTCATGCAGTCTATTCAGGACCAGGCCAGGCTGGCGGAGGCTAACACTCAGAGAGAGTCTCTGACAAATGAAGCGCAGCTGGCCGAAAAGGGCTCGATTGGACAGAGAAGAATTAACTGAAACTGTGGTCGCAGCTAGAAAAATGTTCGAGGCTGAGCGGATCGCTCTAGCCATGGCTGCTAGAGAGCGGGAACAGGCGCTGATAGAACATCTGTATAATCAGACCGAGGCCGTTAAATGGCAATGGGAGCGGGAAGCCGACAAATACATTCAGCGAATTCTTGACTTGGGAGAGACAGGCCGTCATGATGGCAAACAAGGAATCTGCCGACGCCAATGCGGTTGCCGCTGCCGTCGCGGCGGCCAGGATAGAAGGAGAGCAAATCGCGACAGTCATGGCGGAACGAGAAAACATGGCTTACAAGAAGAGCTCAAAAACGCCTGGCTGGAAGCAGCTACCACCCAAGCCGTAGCTGCGAAGATAACCAACCAGAACAATCGCTATCTGGAAGAGCTCAAATCGCATGAGGAAGCTAAATCTTCCCTCCAGCGCATAACTTCGAGCAATGCTAAATGCCCGCCGGCAAGCCGACTGGAACGAACATACACCAGTTGTCGACGGCTCAGTCGTCTGGCATAGTACCCGTCCCAACGCAATTTGATCAGGCGACCTTGACAAATGCGGGAGCATCGACCCTGCTGGTAGGAGGTGCAACGCATCCTCCTCCCGAGGAGAAGGGGGGCACATTCTCCGTGGATCAATTCTGTGCCGTTTGTTTTTCGTCTAAAGAAGGACAATTGCGTCGGATGTGGCAGGTCGGCGTGTGAAGAACATATCGATGCGAGCGCTAGAAGATGCTCTAGATGCGACCTGTGGAAGAGTGAAAGATCAGCTGCCAACATGCGAGAAGAAGAGATTGCTCCGAACGCAGCTAAAGCAGAGAAAGGAAAGATGAGGCTTAATAAGGCTATCATCACCGACCCGACTCCATATGCTGAAAATAAACGAGAAACTGGACTCGCATCGAATTCATTCGGATTTCCGTTGCTTTCGCAAGAAACTCCCGTGGGGCCGCTATTGCGTCAACACTTTACTATTCCAGGCCCTGCCCTCGAAGGTCCGGCGAAGCCGAGCGCCGCCGAGAATGGACTTCCTGTAGGGGTTCAACTAACTGGACCTAACGAAGATAATACTCCCGCCAGTTTCCGCCCATCCCATGGAGATGGTCCTACGGGAATGACGGCGACTAAGTCGTCGGGCGAAGCAGGACAGGGCGGAGAAGGAGACGACAAGAGCGACGCTCCTAACACTGAGATCGTATCTTCGCATGAAGGTGATCGTGGTAAAAGACCACGTGGGTCGCCTCCGGGAAGCCCAGGGGGTTCAGACCCCTCTTGATGGTGGGGGTGGACGCAGAGGGCCTCAGGGCCCCGGCGGACCGCGCGACTCGGTAGTAATTGACGAAAGCACGCCGTTGGATCAGTGGAGACAGGTTGGTAACAACCAGAAAATAGATTTGTTGGACATCCCTGATGTAACGAACGTTCGTGGGTGGAAAATGCGCGCAGCACGCGCCGTCGCTGGATCGTCGCCCGAGAGCCAGACAGCACAGCACTGGATTGCCGAGGCTATGGGTCCAGCTGTGGAGGATGAGCAACTCAAAGATGCAGGACGATTCCAGCGTCTTGACCTCATGATCGCAACGAATCTCATCGAGAAATTCAGCAAGATGCGAAATAATCGATATCAGCCTGGTCATCATTCTCATTCCTCCAACAAATTACTCGCGTGGAGTTCAGCGCCCAGAACGAGGGGGGACTCATGACTGGACGCGAGATGGTGCGAGCAATTTGTCATTGGTGTTCGGTAAGATCGGAGTTGGGGCAACATCGCATTTCACGTGACCTCTTCAAGGTGATCATTGACCCGCGCAAGCCCGATGCTGACCTGTATCATTTCTACAATGAATGGACATATGTGTATCAACAGCCTTATGGCGCTAAGCCTCCGTCCGATGAGATGAGGGCCTCGATTCATGCACGCTTTCTTGAACAATGCAGAAAGCCGAGCAAACTGAACTTTGCATGCCAGTTATACGACTTGTCAAAAGAGAAAATGGGACATGGCGTAAAGAGTTATGAATGGCTGATGGAGCAGATTGAAGAAAAGATGTTGCGAGAAAAAGAAGAGTGGAACATCGGCGTGCATGAGGGCACCTTGAAACAACGTGCTAGGCAAGCACGATTCGGCGGAGGCGGATGCAATGACAACCGGAAGAATGCAGGCAACAGAGCCGCCCCGGCAGAGATTGCTGCTAAGTTGGGGAAACCCTCAGATGTCATGAAAAGCGGAAAGACTAAGGGCGAGACCACGTGCAGACACGTGCACAATGGCGAAACTTGCCCGTGCGCAGGAAAGGGCTGCCCCTTCAATCGTAAGAAGCCCAAGAATGCCGCGCCGGCTCAGCCGAGCGCGGGGCGAAAATCCAGTGCCGCTCCTGCCCAGGATAAGAACCCTAGAGGGAGATCGAAGGACAGGGGCCGAAAGGGGCAGGGCCGATCCCAGACCCCGACTGGTAACCGTGGAAAAGGAGGACAGCAGAAGAATAGAAGTCAATCACGCGGGGAAGACAGTGCCATACCGTGTTACGCATACTCCCGAGATCCCAAGAATTGTCGAGGACCAGAAGACTGATGTAACAAAGCCCATAGAGGGCTATCGGATGCTGAGAAGCTGAAGCGTGACAAGTGGGAACAAGCGAGACTTGACGCGGGGCGATCTTTGGGATGTGAGCGTACATCCAAACGGGCCAATGCTGCCGCTGCCGATATCTCTACGACGGGATGCAATGGTGGCTCCAGAGCCTCTAGTGCTAATTCCGACAAGCGTAAAACGGATGGAGAGAAAAACAAAGGCGGTGGCAAAGGCAAAGACATGGTCTGCCGCTCCTACAGGGAAACGGGAAAATGCTCACGCGGAAAGGAATGCTGGTTCGCCAAGACCACTCCAGGTCATCCAGTCACGTGACAATGGCCCCCCACACTGGCGGCTCAGCCGTCAGCGCTGGAGGAATGATACACGTAATTTTATTAATGGTCTTTTTCCTGGCCGTCCTTGTTCGGCAGGCGTGGCGAAGCCTGCGTTGGTTGAGCAGAAAACGGGGGGGTTGGAAGAGACCCGCTGATTCAATCAGCTTGGGTGCCGTCGCGTGCCCCGCCCCATTATTTCGGGGCCTTCTAGGGCAAAAGCAAAGTAGCCCTAAATTTTTGACTGTTGCATCTTATGCCGACGGGGGAGATTATTGTGATACCTCCAAAGGTGAGTTTCACCAGGACAGCAGGAAACAGGTCGAGAGTCTCGTCGATGTCCTCGCGAATTTCCTGTGCCCTCTTTCTCGGGGCGCGATCGAGAAGTGCTGGTGCGCCCCCCCTAGTAAGAGTTGCATGCGACATCGGAATAGTGACCGATGCTATCTCCGTGTCCGTTCTCACCCCTCTACTGAGGAGCCGACTATCACTTGGAGGAAGGCGCGTCGCCACGACTTGAAAGAGGTGCCTTCAAGTAGCAAAGATAGATGGAAGTTCCCAGGAGAAATGCGCAGACAGATGTCGATACAGTCGAGGGCATCCGTCGCTGAAGCTCTGATCAGAGCATCAGACCTGCAAGATCATGTCTGGCACCTCTGGTTGAAGGACGAAGGGGGGATAGAAGGCCCGCCCGGCTCAGCCGCTGCTGGATGCACAGACAAAGACGCTACGTATCTGGGGGCGTTGAGCTTCATTATAGATACAGGGTGCGGGTATAACCTCGTAGCGGAGAAATATATTAGGAGCGCAGGTGAATTGAGATTGATCCGAAAGCTTCCGCAATCCATCACTTTGAATACTGCTGGGGGGGAGTCTAAGGCACTCGGTTCAGTTCGCATCGCGTTTCCCAAGTTTAAGGGTGGTAGTTTTAACGCTTTAGTCATGCCGGAGACCCCGTGCGTGATTTCGGTAGGAGAGCGGTGCATGGATCGCGGCTTTAGTTTCTCTTGGCCAGCAGGCCAAAGGCCGTGCCTATTGTTGCCCAGCGGCCAAAGAGTGGACCTGGCCGTTGAGGGCAAGATACCATACTTGACCTTATCAGGCAAGGAGGCGCTGGGTCAGTGGATGTGCGCGGCTGCCGCCGGAAGGAGTGAGCCCCCCGAGCGGTGGTGTTGCGTGACGCCGGGCGCCAAGGCATTCTTGGACAACGTGGAATCAGCGGGAGGCCCTCCGCCCCATGCTGTCCAGACTCGCGTAACCATAGACCTGCACACACATGAGCTGATTGGTGCCCATAGCTACGCTGATGGGCGGCCGACTGAGATCGCGCCCGTTTTCCCGTCTTCGATAGACTCTGCGGATGCCATCACCTACTTCTACTATTCGCCTCAGGTGGCCAGCGAATGCGGTTGGAATCGGACGCCGACCGGTATTGCTGCCTCTAAAAGTCTCTCAGCTTTGCCCGACCACGGTAAGCCGTCGGTCCATTCGACGAGCAGCCCGGCAAAGCCGAGGCTTGCGCTGCCGCATACAGATGCCACTACGGATATGGAGTTTCAGGATACCTCCCGTACGAAGTAAGCAGAGGACTGGACTCCAGTGCGTGCAACGCGGCCCCGGGACCCGAGGAGGGCGAGGTTGGAGACGCTGACGGCGTCGACTTAGTCGACGTCGACGCACCGCCAGATTTAGACCCAGACGTTGCGGAGGTTGAGGTGTCGGAGATCCTTGCCGAGCGGCTCAAAAAGGCTGCAGCCTCCCTACCGCACCTTCTAACTCATACTCCCAAGAACCCATATTGTCCAGTGTGCAATTGGGCCAAAGCTATCAGAAAGCAACAGCGCAAAGCGCATAACAAAGGGCTAAAGGTTCCCCGCCCATACGCTAACCCCACTTCGTTCGGACAACTGACGACGATGGATCATTGGTTTGCGATGGATGAACTCTCGCGGGGACTCCACGATGAGACCGCGTGTGTGACTTTTCGCGACCGAGCAGCGGATTTTCTCGCCGCTCAGGGTGTACGCGACAAGTCTGCGGTTCACGTTTGCAACTTTTTAGTAAACCTGAGAGCCCCGGAGGAGAAGGTAGAATACTGTTATACAGATGGTGCAAGAGAGCTTGCCGGGGCATGTCACGAGCTCAATATTGCCCATGATCCTACCATCCCAGGAAATATGAAACAAAATGCAGTCGCCGAGCGTGCGAACGGTGTTGTGCAGATGGGGGCCAGAGCCTTACTCATGCAGGCTGGTCTTCCACCACCATACTGGACCTACGCAGTTCGATATTTCTGTCTATGCTATAATACTAGGACCCCCGCTGAAGGGCAGTCCAGTTGGGAAAGACGCTGCGGATGCCAGTTCAATGCTCCGCTTCTTCTCTTCGGATCACTTGTCCGTTATGTGCCTCCACCTGCATCCCGGTTTCGCGCCGCCAAGACTGGCGCGACGATGATTCCAGGGATATACTTGGGGTATGTGCACAAAGCGGGGGGATTGGTTGGACCAGATAGTTACGTTATACCTTTGAGACAATTGGACGGTTTGAACATGGAATCAGGGCGTGCACCAGAGGGAAAACGACCTACGATCGAGAAGTCCGATCAAGTGTACATCAACATCATAGATGGTGCTGCTGATGACCAATCGCCCCAGTTTCCCTTGCGAAAAGCATGCGAGAAAGCGGCGGCAGAGGTACGTTCCGTCACAATCCCTACAGAGACAGGAGAGGCTGCGGCCGTCCCAGACGGACCACAGCCAGCCACAGGGATAAGACCGGACAACACGTTTAATGCTGATGATCCTGCCATTCTGGTGCCACCGCCTCCTCGAGAAGCCGAGGGCGCCCCGCGCTATGATTCTGATGCCGATTTTGACGATGACGGTCCTGGGGGTCTGTATGTGGGTGATGTGCCTTTGGTAGTTGACGGCAGGGGCCCTCAGCGCGATTCCCATCCTGCAGACAATTATCCCGGCAAAGCAACCTAACAGCGATGTGTAGAAGCATATATGGAAGCATTCCCCTTAAGATTCAGATGAGAATCCAGTTGTAGAGTTCTGCTGTTCTCGCAGTCGCAGTCGCATTCGCGATGATAGTCGCAGTGGCAGCGGCAGTCGCAGTCACAGCCTCAGCCTGCCTCAGTATCAGCCTGCCTCAGCCTCAGCCTCAGCCTGCCTCAGCCTCAGCCTCAGCCTGCTTCAGCCTCAGCCTCAGTCTGCCTCAGCCTCGGCCTCAGCCTCAGCCTGCCTCAGCCCTCAGCCTGCATCAGCCTCAGCCTCAGCCTCAGCCTCAGCCTCAGCCTCAGCCTGCCTCAGCCTCAGCCTCAGCCTGCCTCAGCCTCAGCCTCAGCCTGCCTTCAGCCTCAGCCTCAGCCTCTGCCTTCAGCCTCGGCCTCAGCCTCAGCCTGCCTCAGCCTCAGCCTGCCTCAGCCTCAGCCTCAGCCTCAGCCTCAGCCTCAGCATCAGCCTGCCTCAGCCTGCCTCAGCCTCAGCCTCAGCCTCAGCCTCAGCCTCAGCCTCAGCCTCAGCCTCAGCCTCAGCCTGCCTCAGCCAGCCTGCCTCAGCCTCAGCCTCAGCCTGCCTCAGCCTCAGCCTGCTTCAGCCTCAGCCTCAGTCTGCCTTCAGCCTCTGTGCCTCAGCCTCAGCCTCAGCCATCCGCCTCAGCCTCAGCCTCAGCCTCAGCCTGCCTCAGCATCAGCCTGCCTCAGCCTCAGCCTCAGCCTCAGCCTCAGCCTCAGCCTCAGCCTGCCTCAGCCTCAGCCTCAGCCTCAGCCTGCCTCAGCCTCAGCCTGCCTCAGCGTCTGCCTCAGCCTGCCTTCAGCCTCGGCCTCAGCCTCAGCCTGCCTCAGCCTCATCAGCCTCAGCCTGCCTGCCTCAGCCTCAGCCTCAGCATCAGCATCACCATTCTCGGCCTCTGCATCAGCATCAAAATGTGGCCCGGGAATGGAGTTCTGGGAACTCGAAGAGCACGAAGTGGCCCACAGTTGGTTCCGGGCATTCAAAATGTGGGCCCGGGAATGGAGTTCTCAGCATTCGAAGAGCACGAAGTGGCTTACAGTTGGCTCTGGGCATTCAAAATGTGGGCCCGGGAATGGAGTTCTGGGCACTCGAAGAGCACGAAGTGGCTTACAGTTGGCTCCGGGCATTCAAAATGTGGCCCGGGAATTGAGTTTTGGGAACTCGAAGAGCACGAAGTGGCCTACAGTTGGCTCCGGGCATGCAGAGTGTGGCCCGGGAATGGAGTTCTGGGAACTCGAAGAGCACGAAGTGGCCCACAGTTGGCTCCGGGCATTCAAAATGTGGCCCGGGAATGGAGTTCTGGGAAGTCGAAGAGCACGAAATGGCTTACAGTTGGCTCCAGGCATTCAGAATGTGGCCCGGGAATGGAGTTCTGGGAGGTCGAAGAGCACGAAGTGTGTGACTGTTTGCGAAAAACGCATTCGGACACGAGTTCGGACACAGCTCCCCGGGTCCCGCCCCGACCCCCCTGTGGAATCATTTGCTGGTCTCTTTTGACACCATTAGAAACCTATCAGCAAAAGCTGTTAGGTAAAAACCAAAAACTGGGACTCGCACAACTCGGGTATCGTTTGGACAGACAGTCCAACTTCTCAGCGGCTCAGCCGCGTGAGAAAGTTCCAGGGAAAGGGCAACTTCTTGCCCGAACAACTCAAACATTGGATACGATGGAATGCTTTGAAGACAGACGGATTGTTGCTGGACTTACAACAGCAGAATTAACTCAACAGCTTCCGTTGACAGGCCGTCGAAAGACATGTAGTATACGAGTTGTTCTGTATTATGACCCTGATTATGTGCCTATAACCCGAGTGTGGGTCACAGACCCAGACCCAAAATACAGTGCCCAATGGCTAAAGAAGTTACCTGAGTCTACCAATCCCGGAGTACATCCTGGACGATGGTTCAACATGAATCAAGCCCAGCGCCGACAGGCCGTGGAACAATACAAGGCAGAAAAGAAAGGATTCTTCGGTATAGAGGATCCCGGTCCTTGCCTCGGTCTCCTGCGTGACATCGGTCTCGATGTGGACGACCCTCCGACTCCGCCCGATCCCGCAGTGGCTCAGCCACTTGCGGCTCTCCCCGAAGTTAGGCTAACTGCACCTAAGGCGGCTGAGCACTACGTCGAATACAAAATGGCAGCCTGTGCTACACCCCTGGCAGTGAGCGAGGGGCGGCGTCGCGAAACATCCAGGGCCGCCGAGCCACATCTGAGGCTGATGATTCATCAGAGGAAGATGTTCCCGAAGAACATCTGTCGGACGACGAGGACATTTGGTGGAAACAGACATGGTATGGAGGCGCTATTGCAAGAGACGGGCTACCCTCCGGCTCAGCCGGCAGGGGTCCCTTGTCCGATGATGATAACGGAGAATCTGAGGACAGCGGTGAGGCAAGCCAGACCTCGAGTCCGGCAGCCGCCGCGTCGCGGCGATTCGCGCCTTGCATGCCGTTGCAAGATAACCCAGCTATAGATATCAGTCATCGTGACAAAGAAAGATTTGATTTGCAATACTTCTGTAATCCTTTTACTGGCTTAATATCTGTCATTGATGAACCCTTCCAACTTCCCAGTGACTGGCATTGTGCCCGCATAGATGCCGCCGTTGCCAGATCTGTCTCGAAAGACGAGGCCAAGGCAAACAAAGACGCTCAAGCTGCCTGGCGGAAAGAGTGGGACAGATTGCGCGACATTGGCAGGTGGATAGAGGATGGCGTTAGGGAATATTCCGATGTTGTTGCCGAACCCAAAGGGAAAACAGCCCATTTAAGCAGTCTATTTGCGATCCTTGTTGAAAAGAACTCAGAATTGCCGCTAGGACACAAAGACCGTAAGTACAAAGGTCGGGTAGTCTTTGACGGTTCAAGTGTCAGAGATCAAAACAAGGACGTGGCGTTATTTCAGGAACTTTCCAGCAGTCCCGCGACCGTGCAGGCCAGCAAAGCAGCTGATACCTACGGGCTGTTTGAAGGCCATCGTATCGAACAAGCTGATGCTCGACAAGCTTACACGCAGTCGAAATTGGGAGGCACTCCTACTTGGGTTTTCTTGCCTCGTGACGAATGGCCCAAGGCATGGTCCAACGTGCGGAACCCCGTATGTCCACTGTACTTATCACTGTACGGGCACCCTGATTCGGGCGGATATTGGGAACAGCATTGTGAGGGACATGTCACGGCTAAAGGCTTTGTGAAATGTAGTCCGTGGCGTAGCTGTTATTTCCACAAAGAATTGCAAATCTTCCTCATCATCTATGTCGATGATGTCAAACTATCGGGACCCGCCGACAAGCTGGCCGGGGGATGGGAGTTACTTCAAGAACCCTCGGAAAATTGCCCTAAGGGCATAGAAATAGATCCTCCAACGGCTGTTGGACGATATTTAGGATGCGAGCATAGATTACCACCTCAGACAATTGAGTGGCACGGGGAATTGCCTACGGTACTTGACCCACCTCCTCCCAAAGTTAAGAAAAACGCCTCCGTCGCAGACGAGAGTAGTGAGGAGGAAACGGGGGGTGACTCGGCGTCTCAGACGACCGAGCCATACCAGCCGGGGAACCCAAACTAGTTAAAGTCATAGAATACGATATGACTGAGTTCTTTGATTCCTGTGTTACATTATACGCTCAATTGACGGATACAGACCCGGCTGCATATCCGGCCGCGGGTACCCCGTTCGGTCCTGAACTTACCGACTTAGAAGATGGACAGGGCGGCCCCAGAGGAGAAATTTACTCCCCAGCTGAGGAGGCTATAGCGTCAGCGTTACAAATTCATGTTGATACCGGCCTCCCTGACCAGGAGATAGAGGTGCTTGGCCTTGATGCCGCAGCAGCTAGCCCTGATGACCCTGAGCCACCGACTCAGTCGGGTGTGCTTCAACCCATTGAAGCAAAAGTGTTAATGAAGATCTTTTACGGGGCGAGAATGGCCAGATGCGACTTACTCCGTGCTGTGTGTCAAACTGCCAGTTGTATTACAAAGTGGACAGAACAGCAAGACATGGACTTCTTCCGCTTCATATGTTACACAAAATGTACATCCCATTCTCGTATGACCTCGTGGGTGGGTGACAAAAAGGAGGACGTTCTATTAAAACAATACTCTGATGCAGATCTGGCCAGTGACATTCGGACACGCAGGAGCGCGAGCGCCAGTTACCAAGCAATTTGGGGCCCGTATACACGGGTTGGCCAATCGATGAGTTCGAAAGACAAACATGCGCATCTCACAGTACGCTTGAGGCTTAGATCGTCGCGTCCGACCTTGCGTTGCGCAAGGAGCTGCTTGCGGCATTACCGCTGTGGGAGATACTACTGTATAGACCGGTGCGATGTTTATTCTTGGAAGATAACCAAGCAGTTTGTAAGGTCATTCAGGCAGGCGGGTCGATGAAATTGATGCATCTACCGAGAACACATAGAATTGATGCCGCAGCTGTGTCCGAACAATTTTCTCGCGGCCTCGTTCAATTACAATGCGAAAAAACGCAGAATGAGGCTGCTGATATTGGAACAAAACGATTTGTTGACCCTATGGCATGGGTCAAAGTCTTGTATCTTGTCAACATTGTGACGCCTAAGTTCTGGGCCGCTAAGCGGTGCCAGGGTTATCTTGACTCAATGTTTTCTGACGGGCTTCCCCTGAAACCCGGGGGGATTCTCGAGCCCCGCCTGGGCCCTAGTTCGGCCTTGCGGAGAGGAGCTACTATGCCCAGTAAAAAGTCAAACAAAAAGAGAAAGCGCCTCAACAAAGGGAAACCCGTTGTGGCTGCCCCCGGCCAAGCCGAGGAGGCATTCGCGACAGCGAATGCAGCTCAGCTGATGTTGCAGGTAATATCACTCCTCTGAAGGGCAAAGGAGGTTACAGCAGAAGCTCCGAGAAAACGAGAGCGATCGAGAACACAACCAAAAGAAGCTCTGATCGTGAAATGAAAACCATGTTTGGAATATCGGATAGTGGAAGCGAACCCGAGCCTTCCATGAGGCCTGAAGATGTGGGGGATGTTCCTAACGAAAACTGCCCGCTTTCTAATCCGCACTCTGCGGTGGCTGCCAACTTCTCCGACACAAGGGATGAATGGGTGAGACAAGGGCAGAGTTTGAAACGATGCCACTCTGTCCCGAGACTTGTCACATTCATGCCGGCAATCGGTGATTGTCCCGTCGAACTCAATAAATTGAATGATAAACGTCGCACCTATGCTGTCAATTCCCAACAAGGTCTGACTATAGACCGCGTCGATAATTGGCGTGACGAAGAAAGCAGGTATCATCACCCATTTGAATACGACTCAGATGGCGATTCTAGCGACGGTGATTATTGCCTTAGCAGATGGACGGGATACACAGAGTTTAGGATCCGAGAAGATTGCGCCCCGGCCACTCAGTGGACCGGGGAATGACTTTTGTTAGAGTACTGTGGCGGCCCCCAAAGTAGCATAGGGGACCCGAAGAATTTCGTTGACAACTCATGTAAAGTGATTCGATACACCGAGAAGGAAGACATGAGGACGGATGAGGGACTCAAAATAGCGTTGAACGATATAGCTACGTTCAAGGGAAAACATATCACATTATGGGGCTCCATGTCGTGCACTGGAGGTTCCCCCTGGCAATATGTGAACGAGGCGCATTATTTCCGTATTGGAAATCGTAGGGCTATGCGTAGGCTTCGGGGTATTAGAACCGACTTCCGATACTTGTTTTGGAATTTCCGTGAGGTTGCCCGCGCTGTGCACGAAGCGGGGGGCGTTGTATGTATTGAACGACCTACCCAATGTAATTATTGGAGAGATCCTCAGGTAAAGAATTTTCTTCGAGAGTTGGGCTTTGTCAAGACGGCGTTACACGGGTGCGCATGCGGATTGAGGGATAGCAAGGGTAATTTCAGGAAAAAGCCCTGGACGATAGCCACCACCTCTCCCATTGTTGCGGAGGGGTTAGAGCGTAGGTGTGATGGCACGCGCGAGCATGTTGAGGCTAGGGGACGAGAGTGTAAGAGCGCTGAAGATTGCACTGATGATTTTGCCAAGCAGGTTCATTTTGCCGTTGCCAACGCCTCAGAGAGAGTTGTGTCGTCTCGTCGTCGTCCTACTTCTTCTCCCAATCCTATTTGCGCCGCTGCCGTTTCGGCTCGACAGCCCGCGCGGGCTGCCCCGCGACCGGCCCCCCGTAGAGACGAGCGGTTGCCTCGCGGCGACTGCTCGAATCTCGCTCGCCGCGGTCTCCGCGTGCCGGAGAGATCAACGACTGAACCCATGTGCCGACTGCTGAGGAAGAAGGCGGTTGTGCCACCGGGTGAAGACGTGATCTCGATCCATTCTGATGACATCTTGGATGAGTTTGATTCCGACGTTGTTGTAGACGAGAGCAGAGGGGAAGAGAAATGCGACAATTCTCTTCCCGCCACAATTCGAAAAGCCTCGACGCCGGCTCAGCCGAGCGGGAAGGCTTGCCCGCCGGCTCAGCCGGATGGGACAATGAACAATCACTTTAGCCCAATTGACATTGTGGCCGAGATTGACACTGAAATGGAAATTGATGTCGAGACTATCAATCAGGGAACAAATGCTCAGAAAAGGGCAGCTGAGACTGCCCCCCAGGACAACGCTCGCTCAAAGAAAGCGGCTGACCCCAATGCTGAAGACGTCGATTCATGGAGAAACACAGCGATCTTCACGTGCGATCTTCACGTGCCTCCCTGACAAACTAAGGGAATGGTCCCGACCGGGGCCCAAAGACGGGACTACTAAGTTTGTGCCGTCAAAAGGCTGGGGTTGGCGCTACACGATGTGGAAGAACGACATACTCTATGCGAGGAGTGACGCTGTCATGACTGCATTGAGGGCGGACTTGGAATCAACGTCTCAGACGATATTCCAGCGTTTGTACTCCCAGGTCTCGCAAGATCCATGGACTGTACATTGGACTATGTTTGAGCGGAAGGCCACTTGCCGTTTCGATTGTGCCCCTCCTGACGTCGACGAAATCCCCGCGGGGACATTCCTTCAGACGTATCCTGACGAGAAGACGAAGCTGATCAGTAGGGTGTACGCGAACCCCCCAGGGGGATATCGTGGCATAGTACGACCGCTCGAGCCGGGAGAAGTGTTTGGTCCCACCGTCGGCCCAGCCGTTCGGTACGAGACCCCCTGGGGAAACTATGCGAGCGTGCCGGTGGGGGATCACTGGAGAAAAGGCTTCCCGCAGGTCTGGATTGACGTTTGGGGGCCTTCCCCCCGAAAGCCTGCCCAGGGCTCAGCCGCTGGGGAAGAATGGGGAACGATGTTCGCTCTTCCAGTGGTCAAAGGAAAATGCAGTGTACCGGTGCGCGTGGTCGAGGAAGCCCTTGCCGCCGCCGCAAAGGCGGCGTGCTTCGAGGATGCACCCAAGCAGGCCGTGCACTGGAGGAAAAGACAACGTCCCTGGAAGAGGCCGCATAATTTCGAGGAATGGCTTGCTGGAGACGGACTCGGCCCAGGTGCTGATGAGGACTCACCGCAAAAGAAGCCGAGGACTGCAACGGAGGCGCCCGACGACCCGATCGCCGAGGATAGCCAACCAGCAGTCGCGGGCCAAAATCAGCCACCATTGGATGACCCTGGGACCGGGAAACAGGTGGCCGGCGAACCACCTGCCGGCCAGCCTCCCTACATTGAAAACCCTCCTGGCTTAGCCAGCGGGGGTAGCGGCGGTGCACCGCCCCACGGCTCAGCCGGCGGGGATGGGGAGCAGCCACCATCTGGCGGACTTCCCTCAGGAAATGACCCACCCTCAGGGGGGGTGGGGGAGGAGGACCGCCGGACTCGGGACCCGCAGCGACAGAGCCTGAGCCCGAAGACCGACCTTACCTCGGCCGTGGCCCCTGGAACGTTCTTGAGCATCTTCGGATGCAAGGAAGGTTCGGGCGCGATCCGAAGCCCCCCCAAAATGGATGGCGAGAAAAGGTGGAAGAAATCCTGGAACTTTATGGAGGTCACGGATCCGAAGATGTAATTTTGGTCGAATAGTCTGACTTTTGTCAAGAAATTTCAGGCGATCACAAAGATCGCCGGAGTCAATGGTCACTCGTGGATTCCGTTCACGGGAGAAGACCTTGCCGCTATGTCGTCCACGGAGAAACCTGTGACGGATTTCTTTCGCCCGCTTAGTCAGATGCGGAATGGGTCACATCATAGTTGGTCATGTTCTATTCATATTGTTTCTGATTCTACGATTGTGTTCAAAGACGCGTCAGGGGCGCCTAAGTCGAGCCTTATGCCTGAATACAACCTGCGACAGTCAGTGTTCGGAAGCGTACAGGCAGCTATGAGTGGAGCACAAATCAAAGGTATTGCCGGCGCCTCCGCGAGCTTTCGGTGGGGGGATCCATGGGCTTATGAAGAAGGGGCACACGCTCCAATTCGCTTCGCGTTCTGGAATTTCGACGACATAGTCTATAATTCGGGGAATTTAAATGGAGTCGGTAGCGGACCCAAAAGATATGAGAACCCGTTCGCGTTTGCAGGGGGCCTCAGACAGATGGTAAAGGACGCAGTTGAATTGATCGATGATATAATGCAACGGTCCCATGAGGGGACTATAGACATAATGTATATAGGCGGGGACTCGAAGTGCTGGCAAGAAGGCGATAACGGCGTCGGTCCGATGTGGGACGATGTTGCCACCATGGTCCGAGCCAGAATGAACCGTCGGATTGAACGCTACAAAACAATAGGACTGTTCCCCAGAATAATGGTCCTTGACGGCGTCAACCTCTACCGCCAGCTTAAGCACCGCCCAGGGGGCGTTTTCCATTACAGTGCTAACCATCAAGACTATAAAGTGAATGATGGTGGCAAATTCCGAAAAGTCATTGCCGCCCAATTATGTGCCGATTACATGATTAAAACAGCCAAACTGGCTGTTTTATTTTTTTGTTAGCCTTCCGGCGGCTCAGCCGCCTTGGATGGCCACGTAAAATGCCCCGTGAGGGAGGATGGGCGCGCCAGACAGGAGGCAAAAGTCCGAGACCTTGTCATGTACTGGCAGGACCGGTCCCCCGAAGAAGGCAAAATTCCCAGGTCGATACTTGGCGCGCTCCCATTCAAGGAATCATTGACCGATAAAGAGTTCCCAGCCGTTTCAAACGGAACTGGAGGTGGCGCTATGCACTCGTTTTATTCAAATGAATTTAAAGACTTCCTTGAAAAGGGGGCTGCTTATGGTGATTTCTTCCCATGGACGGATGATGCTTACTTTTTGCCCCGCGGAGAAATCTTCTGTCCTGGAATGCCACCAAGGGGAGAGACCCAGAGACCTGCGACCGAGGGGGTGCAAAACGATGAGCCAATGCGTGCTGCACTCGAAGAATTTAACAAAGCAGCGCCGACGGCGATGCCGAGCGGCTTAGCTGTTGCGGCGAGTAGTGCAACGCCAGGTGGCATAGCGGCCCCTGTATTTACTGAAGTGTCGGCCGGGCAACCCGGCGCTTTTACTGCGACCGATGAGACCAAACCCGTCGGCTCAGCCGACACGGGCTCTGGTTCTAGCGCGAGGGCGGCTCAATCGCCGCGCGCCCCTCCGTTGGCTCCTCCTACCAATATCAAGGAAATCGAGACACCTGGGGAAACAGCAGAAAGAACCATCCGTGAGAAATGCCCGGAGGGTAAATTGTGTAGGCTCAGTAAGGACTACAAGTTTCCGAGGAGGCCGAAAGATGGGCGCCCTGGAGAGGTAGAATATGATTGGCCGTGCCATCAAGTTTATCAGCAGATAAAGAATCTGCTTGTAAAATATGCAAAGACAGGACAGATTACTCATTATGCCTTCCTTTGCCCATTTACAGTTGCCAGCGGCAAACTTCACGGGGATATGATGCCGTTTAACGCATGCTCAGGGGAAGAGGGACGTGCTGCTGAGATCGCCGAGGGAAGAGAGCCTCCTCAAAGCTGGCAGCGGAAAATGATTCTGAAAGATGGTAATAGCCAAGCGTGGCTTGCCTACCAGATGCTTCAGGAAACGACGAGAGTTCCGCCGATGACACGGAATTATCTAGTGCCGAACTGGGCTCGTTTCTTCAGGATCAAAGCAGATAGGTCGGTATCAAAGCGGACAGCCACAGTGGCTGACCGCTTGAATTGGGCCCAGTTGAGGGTGACATCCCACAGAGTTGGCAAAGCCCACTGCGTCGAATTATCGTTGCCTTTCTTCGTGACAAAAGAGAAGCTTGCGGAAGTCTCAGACTCATCCGCTGGGTGGTCAAAACAGTCACATGGTACGTCAGTGACTACCCTTCATGCTATTTTGGAGGGCCATCAATTGCTTCCATCAAATCCCATTGCGATGGAAGCGTGAAAACAAATGTGGTTGGGGTGTACTCATTTCCGTGTTCTGACAATCCTAACATTCACACCGCGTGTTCCATTGCGGAGGGCACCTTTGGAGATGGCATTTGGGTCACGGCTGAGATTGTCTACTATGCCAAGACGACGCAATCCAGTAAAGGATCGCCGATCCAGTACGTGAGTAATCCAGAGACTGATGTTTTATACGAGTTGAGACTCTATCATTGGACTGCAGCAGCACTGTGAGTTACTGATGCGTGGACACATTTGCTGCATATTGCCAGAGATAACCAATTGAACATGGAAGTGGATTTTGAGTTCGAAAGGTATCGAGACCAAGATCGGACTGAAGCCACGGACAAAGTCCGGGATGCTCAAAAGGCTTGGGTCCCAGGCTTGACTTCTATCGACTGGCAAGAGGGACAGAGTCCCTATTTGAGGGGCCAAGGCGAAACTGACGCAGAAAAATACGATGATAGCTGGCCTTGGCTCCAAGAAAAAGGAGTCAGACTGACCAAGATCCACGCGATACATAGGGGCGAGGCCTCGGAAATATCAGTTCAGTTGGTTGAGCAGAATAGACAGGAGAAGGAGAGGGCAGCTGAAGGGGGCGAGAAGGGGCCGGCGGCTAAGCCGTCCGGCACTCCGTTCTCGATTGATAAAAAGGATTTTCCCGACCTAGGAAAGGCATCTGCGAAGCCAGAGAGGACCTGCAAAGCGCCGCCCCCTAGGGCTGCCAGTCGGCCCCCCTGTTCCTTGGCCTCCTCCTCCTGGTGGACCGAAAGAAATTCCCGCCAAGAAGGCCCCGCCGGCGATTCATACTCCAACGAACCCTCCGGACCATCGGCCGAATCTTACTAGGCAGGAACATGCTCCACCGGCGAAAGAGATTTCTTCCAAAAAGGCCCCTCCACCGAGGCTCGATCCCAGGTCGGAGGACTTAGGTCAACCGCCAGCGAAGATGCCTCGATTTGACGGAGACCCCGCTGCGCCTATGACTGCCCTGCCACCGGCTAAGTCGAGTGGCGCAGATGCAGTTGGCAGCGGGCCTTGGGGGCCGAGTGTTCGTGACCCTCCGCCCGAATTGAACATATTCATCGGGGCCGATGTCTCTGGCTCCCCGCCTGTCGGTCAGAGCCCTCAGGGAAATGAGCTTCGCTCCAAACAGGCGCCCTCCAAACAGGCGCCCGGTTGGACTAGACACCGGGGCGATCCGCCTCATGTCGAAGGCAATGCCGCAGGTGAACGGTCCAAATCAGCGCACTCCCCACATGCCGAGGCGAAGGTTGCCTCAGCTGAAGCTGGCGCTCCTGGAGGAGATGGAAACGACGATCCATTGGATATGCACGACGCAAACCCCGCGGCTCAGTCGGACGGGGGTCATTCATCCCAGGATTCGCCTAATCTAGCAGGAAACGATGACATTACTGCTATCTTACTGACACTAAAAGAGGTCTCAGGTTTGCATTTTGAGCCCCCGAGAGCCAGATCGGTGTTGAGAAATGAAAGAGAATTCCTTTACCGCTTGAGAGGGCTGCGATCGAGTGCGCGCGACTCCCCAGCAGAAGCTCTTCCGATGAAAAGGTTCAGAGTTGCTGCTGCATCATATATTAAGACAGCAAAATGTGTTTATGAGATAAACATACAAGACGAACTAGAGGAGCTGAACACGTATTCCGCTGCATGGAATGCATTTGCTGATGCTATTGTCGAACAGATTTTGAAGTGGGACAATAATTTTGTGCGCGCTCCGATGATAGCGGAGAGACCTCGGTGGTCAAGACGTAAAGAGGCAGGCGGCTCTGGGACGAGTAAGATCAGAGTGCCTACTCCTCCTGCCTCTTCGTCCGGCTCAGCTGCGACGGAGAACCCTCCTAGACCTCCGCCCGGCTCAACCGGAGCGGAACAGGAGAGACGCCATGAGGCACAAGAGGAACCATCGAGTCCAACGCAAGTGCCGTCAGAAGAGGGGGTAACACATGTTCCCAAGCGTGCAGCTCAGCCTCCACCGGGGGCCTCAGGCCACCCGGAGACCCATGAGACGGACACGGGAACGGAGGACTTTTGCACAACGTTCCCATACGATAATGATCCCCAGTTTCTTGAGTCGATGGATGACGAGACTTTTCCGTTTGGGCCGGCATCTGCGAATATGTTTCGCAGATGGAGTCTTCCACCTGCTCCAGAGAAGAGACAGGGTCAGCCGACATACAGGGGCCCTACTAATGGGGATCGAGACGTCACAGTGGGGCATGCTGCTGTATTTAAAGAAAAACGATTGCATGTGACAACAGAAGAACGCCAACACATACTTCGGGTTGCGCCTGGACCTCTAAAGCAGATGCTCCAGGACGCCCACATTGCGGGCCCCGTACCCCCACGCATCGAAGCCATCCGCAGTTGAACAGGAATTGCGCTTCGATATATGGCAGAGTTCATGGAAGACCCAATCTTTGCAATATTGGGGGGCCTCAAACAGGGCGATGGGTCTTTCGCAGGAGCAAAGGATTACATTAGAGCCGAGTTTCATTCCGATGATGTTCCAGACGGGTTTACTCCTAGAGCCTATGCGTGCCTGCAGCCACTTATAGTTGGAGACGATAATGATGAGAACCCGGCTGCCTTAGGCAACTTGGCCACCTGGAGTGGCTTGAGTTACAGATCGGATGTGCTGGCCAAGAAGATAGGCCAGTGTGCTGTATACATCGCGAGGCATTGCTCCGACTACGCTAGATCGTCGGGGGGCTGGGTCTACTTTGGAGACCTGGTGCAGAAACTAAAAGATGATGGGTGTTACTTTCCAATCGTACGCCTTGGCCGCGCACAGACTAGCTGCGTTGCCGTCAGGGACGGTCGAAGTTTTAGGGATCTTTCCCAATGATAGTCCCAGGATTGTTGGAACACAAATCAACGCCATGTGGGAGCAACATAAGAGGGGCTCATTGCAAGAGGAAAACGGAAGAGAGATGCCGATGCCCATATTGTATAGGGCATGCCAGGGACATTCAACGTTCGCTGCTTCAATCGAAAGAATGTATGTCCCGTACGACCCTGGCCAAGTCAGAAGTCACGGATCTCTTCTTCATATTACAGACTTACAGACATTTTTGGAATCTACGAGTGGAGCTGTTCGCTTCCTGAAGAGCGACTCTGGGCCTTGTTATGCCGCAGATTACGAATTGTTGCGTTTGCTTCCGGCACACAATAGCCCAACTATGCCTAATCCCTTAGATTTTCCTCCGTGGCTAAGCCAACGGAGATATGGACAGCCACTCATTCCAAGAACTCTAGTACCTATGAACAACCCAGCTTGGGGAGGGGAGCCGCCGTCAGTGGGTACTTGGCCCGCGGGCGACGCACGCCACCTATGGCCGCGTCTCCTCAATCTCAATCACCATGAGCAATGGGATATTATTCTTGTTTTTACCGGCAGAGTGCTCACCCGCTTCTCGCGCAGAGTTTGCCCAGATGGGACCTTGGTGTTCCGGGAAGTGCCGAAATTCACAGACATCGACAAAGCCGTCTCCCTTGTGAGACAGGCAGATCAGATGCGCTGGACGGTGCTCTTCGACCGCGAATTGTCTTCATACGAGGTCACCTTCGACAATGAGTCGGTTATTGCCTGGGTTCATACAGACGGGAGACTAATTATTGATTGGAACCACAGGCCAATATTGGAGACCGCGATCCAAGATCGAATTATATCTATCCCGTGGGGTGATGACGGGAGATTCCTTTGTTGCCGTTGCCGCTGGGTGAGGACAGGTTTTGCCGACTGTCCTGTCTGTAAATGTCCAGTCAAATACAAATGCAGGGTCACGCGCGACTACATGACCCAGACATGGAGGCGCAAAATTATCCCGCAGTCCCTTGAGGCACGCGGCATCTTCATAACAGTGGACCATGAAGAAACTCTATCATGGAATCGCCACGAATATATACAAGCGCGGATAATGAGGCAAGGGGGAGCTTCTGCCAATGTTACGAAAAACGTCAACAACAACAATCCACAAGAGCGAAGATGGGCCTCCGGGCAATTTGCTACAATGGCGGCTGCTGGCACGATATTTGGCAATAGCCAGCCTGGAAATTTTCCAGCTTGGATCCCAGAACACGCCGAGGCTCAGCCTCCGGCGCGACATGCTCCTTTCTTCCAATATTTGAAGCCTTTGGTCAAGAGATTTATATCGTGGCTTGAACATTCGGCCAAAAACAAAAGAAGGCAAACCCCGCCCATTAATACCTGGTGGCCGAGATTGTGGGGAGCTACGTTTGACCAATGCGCTCGCCCGAGATCCTGCCCAGCCTTGCAGGCATTTCACTGGCCTGATGAAGAGGATGACTTAGTCACTCCTCGAATCGGCTGGGAAAGATGGTTCGACAACATGACTAGAGCCAGCATCTTCGTTCCGACACTTGCTACAGTAGATGACGCGGTAGAGTTTGGCAGACCTTGGTTCGGCGTACTGAATGAGGAGAATGGAAACCAAGCCGACAACGACAACCCTCCTGCGAGATTACCAATTGCCTGGGAGAACAATTTTAGAGCGAGGCCGACTCGCAGTTCTCAATCTGTTTCAAGACGGATTAGCATGTGTCGGGACCATCGTCTTATTATCCCCGTGTTGCGACATGCCACCGGCGCAGCCGCGATGGCACGCGAACAATCACAAATGGATCTGGATCTGAAAGCGATCAGCGGGCCTAAGGCCGCGTTGATAACTGACGGATTTTTCACTCTTGACCATTCTGAGGGACACGTATATTCTCACCATGACGATCCTTTGATCAAAATAACGTTGTTCGGGGGAGAAGTTCGAGAAATTGCTGCCCATTACATAATAGAACGCACTGGATTAAATCCTACTAACCCCGGCAGGGTTACCCCGACCGGAACGGCAGAATACGTGGTCCCGGAGATCATCCAGACCATAGTAGATGACAATTGGTTGCTGCCAGTACAACAGATGCAGCTGGGCCTTCGGCCCATAAGGATTTTCGCAATTGTTCGTGATATAATCAGCTATTTCATATCAGAAGATCACTTTATTGGTTACCCGGGGCGACTCATTCGCCCCGAAATGGTGAGCGCGGATGAAATTGATTCAAAGAAACGGGCCGACGAATATGCCTTGGACTGCCGCATTCGTGCGGCTGTTAAAACAGACGATATCATAGAAAGGTGGGCCCACAAGATGGGCAGGAGAGTGCAGAACGACGTCCGTTGCCACGGTGCTCTAATGCAGGACGCCATTTCTTGGCTACAGGATAAGTATCCTGACCCTGGTGCTGAACTCCAGGGCAAAGAAGATGGACCTTTCCGCGCTGTATGCGGAATATATGGTGCCGCGGCAGCAACTGCTGCCAGAAGTATAATATATTTATGAACGATCGTAGGAATAACGATCCTGAACACGACGGCGAAGCCGAAATCGTGGAGCAACATGCGCCAGCTGGACCAAAGGCCAGACCTTTATCGCGCCCGCCGCCTCTTCGACCTGACATCTCAGACGCTCAGGTACCTGAAGAAGCTACCGGGCCCCCCCGTTCAGTCGCCGGCTCAGCCGTGACGACCAGGGAAACAAACCCACAACATCCCACCATGGGGGATCGGTCGGAATCACGCGCGCGCGATGCTGCCGTGGATGCTGCCGCTAGCGCTGACATGGATGCTGCTGCCGGCGCTGCCATGGGCGCTGCCGCAGGTGCAGCCGCGGATGCTGTCAGCAGCGTTGCAGGCCACAGCTACGAGTACGACCCTTCCAGGTCCTGCCCGCGCTACGTGAACGGAACCCTCGTCGGGTACTACATCCACCGTAACAGGGTCACGTGGCTTGCCGACGCTGAGTGGTGCACTCTGAATTACTGGCACCAGCTATCAAAATGGGAGCATGACCACCACTTCCCGCCGAGAGAGACGGCACCCACGAGCGACACTGAAAGAGAAAGAGGGCGGTCTCGCACGCCTCGTGGCGTAGACGTACAGACGGGAGGATCGGCGCCGTCGAACCCGCCGCCTCCCGCGCCGCCCAGACGATCACAATATTTATAGAATGAGCACAACCTGTGGAAGGACCTGAACTGAGTTCCGCCCGCGTGGCCCAGTCGCGGCAGGCGCGTGCAAATCAATTTACCCACGCGCGGAACGCGTGATGGGCGCGGACAACTCTACTGGTCGGCTAAGCCGATCCAGCGGAGAGAATTTATTTATCACAATGGTGGGAAACGTCGAGCCTCTTCGGCCCTTGGCCCCCTGGCAGCCACCGTTGAGCTGTGAAAGCTTTTTCGGGTTGGCTCCGGTGGTTGTGCAAACGTACAGGTCGGGGGTGCTGTGGCTGGATGGGCTCTACGCGGCCCGCCGCGGGGGGAGTAAAAATGTTCCTCTCCGCCTCATAATTAATTTAAACATAACTTAGTTTGCATGCATTGCACTGTCCGCTGGAACTGACAGCTGCGTTCCGCAGCTGTATGACTGCTCGAGCAAGCCAACCTTGGCTTGCAGGAGAGAAAAGGAGCGCGCTGGGGCGCGCGGGTGGCTCGTCGTCGTCCGTCCTCGGCTGGCCCCCTCCCTTCACTTTCCTGATAGAGTAGTCTTGCTTAGCAGATGCTTGTCTTATCAATGTCTCATCCCGTCCCTTCTCTCCCTGAGCAGAGTGAACATGGATCTTAATTCCTTTGTCATCTTACCCCGATTCTCAGAGGAAAGACGCCTGGGGAAGCTGGGAGTGGGGAAGCGCTTGCTTGGTTTCTAAGAGTCGCACATTCAAGGTAATGAATCATGGGAACCAAGCTGGTGGCTCCTTCCCCTGGCCCCCCCCCGCCCCCCCGGGCGGGGCCACCTGGGACCAGGGCCGCCCTTGGGTGAGCCCTCGTGGGAGCTCCTGTGGGCCTCCGCGGCCCAACCGTGAACGCAGTCTCGACCAGACGTCGTCTGGATTTCGACCGCCCCTCTTCGGCCTTTCGTCCAGATGTCGCACCGGAGTTTGTCCGCGTCTCGTCAAGGTGTCGCCCCGGCAGCCTGGCCTCCCCTCGGCCGCCGCACCCCTCGCGCCCTCCGCGCCCTCCGCACCCCGTGGCGCGGCGGACGCCGCGCCGCGGGGCGGCCGCCGCCCGGGCGCCAAGAGCATCTCGGGCGTAGCGACGAAGAGGCGCCGCTGCAGAGGCGACAAATCGGCGGCACCCTGGCATATTGATACTACAGTCGAGCATCTGATTAAGAAACCTCCTCCCGAAAAGCTGAGCCAGCGTTTCTGGGTTATTTTGCCGGAAAGCTGGCCCAGTTTTTTGAGCACGGCCGCCTTTCCAGCGTTAACAGCGTTAGCGGCAGACATTGGCCCACTAAGAAATTTCCAGGAAGCTGGCCCAAATTTCTTGAACTATGCGCTTCTTGATTCTATGTTCGGCTGTATGAGTGCGCCGCCCCTCTGGGGGCGACGCGCGTGCTGAGAAGTCGTATAGTATATGCGTCGTGGCGGGCGCTTTCTGGCTGTACCGTTCGGGAAACGATCTACTGCAATATGTGGTTATGATATATGGTCGGGTCGGACGCGCCTCCGAGGAGGACATATAGTATTAGTATGTCTCTGTTCGTCCCAACTAAGGCACGCATTGCCTCTGGGACACGACCCATACCCCCCTGGGTCAGGAAACAATATCACGACGGACCGTTTTTCGCTAGTTTCGGCTTCTGGGGGTCCTCACAGGCCCTCGGGACCTTCAACAAAACGACTCAGGACGAGCAACCGGTCCTGGGAAATGGGTCGAGACATCTGCCGCGTCAATGTCCTGAAGTACTCATGACGTCGGGGGTCTGGGGAGGAGGAGCATCGCGAGGTCGAAACAGGCCCGTGCTACGCAAAAGCGTTTTCTGGCGGGTCAGCACACACACACACGCACACAGCCCAGCAGCTTGCTCCGGTGTCTGAGATATCTTGCTCGCTATTGTCTCGCGAGCACTGCCGCTGCCACCTGGCAGCGACAGGTCGATGAGGCCCTCCGCGCCCGAGCCTCCTTGAAGTTTGGGCCTTGGGCGATCTTGCGGGAGCGATGCTGTGCACCGCTGGCGATGCCTGTGCGCTGGACACGACGGTGCCAAAGCAGGCGTCGAGAGCCGCCAGATCAGCTGCAGCATCTGGCGCCGCTGTTGCGGCGATGTCCAGTCACGATCACGACCGACGTCTCGAGCTCGAAGGCCGAACATGAGGGCTTGGCGGGTTGTGTGCAGGAGGGGTGCGCGTGAAGCGCGCAATGGCGGCCGCCTTGGCGCAAAGGCTCGGCTACGTCTAGTCGCATCATAGGCTTATTTTCGGAGCGCCCCGTAGAGGCGCAACAGGCGCTTGCACGGCTCTCAGCTATCGCATCTCAAGTCTCGAGATTGCGCTCGCGCACCGCCGTCTGCGGCATCATCCAACAAGTAAAACTCCCCATCAAAGTATGTGGATCTACATTTTGTATAGTCTACAATAATTCAGGACAGATTTCTCATACAGGCATTTTGACAAGTTGTGTCTTCGGAGCATGCTTTCGCTTGCGCAGCGCAAGCCTCGTGGCACTGGAGCTTTTTCACAACCGAGGCTTATCATAGTGCACCATCTTTCTTTATTGTTTGTTCTGGATCCTGGCATTCCCTAAACGGTGTTTGCACTTGACGATTCTTGTTTGTGCTCTAAGGAGCTGGCCGCGTGTCCCGCACTTTTTCGGTGGTGGCTGCTTGTGGCCCGATGGCTTGGACCCTTGTGGCTGCCCACCACTCCCGCTGGCCCTGTGCCTCGCATTGTGCCCGCGACGGCTGCTCAGACCCATATGGCTTGGTCCCCTGCAGGGTCCGTATGGTCGCCTGCTCCACTGGCCCTGCGTCCCGCACAACGCCCGCAGCGGCTGCTTGACCCCTGTGGCCTGCACCACTACGGATCCCACGCGCATTGGGTTCCTCGCATGTTGGGTTTCGCGCACATAAGGGGTTTTACGTGCACAGGGTCCCACGCTTAGGGGTTCACACAGACAGGACATAGGGCTCCACATGCATAGGTTTCCACGCACAGGATTCTGCACACACGGTGTCACGCACACACATGGGCTCCACGCAGGACCTCCTGTGTACTGCTACATGGACCATCTTTTCTGGGCCCACGCGCTGTTACTTGGACCAGTGCCTACAATGATCATGCAGGTCAACTCCCGCCACTATTATCATCACCAGCACTATTCGTCACACCGTCGCCATTCCGAGCACCATCGTCATGATCAGCATCATCGTCATCATCACCGTCATCCGTATCATCAGCATCATCACCATCACCATCACCATCATCATCAGCATCATCATCATCATCATCATCATCATCATCATCATTATCATCATCATCATCATCATCATCATCATCATCATCATCATCATCATCATCATCATCATCGCCATCACCATCACCGTCACCATCACCATCACCATCATTATCATAATCATCATCAATATCATAATCATAGTCATCATCATAATAATCATCATCATCAACATCATCATCTGTACCATCATCACCATCATCCTCTGCCAGTGTGGCTCAGTTGTCGAGCCGCATTATTGAACATCGCTCTGGTGTTTTTTTGGGGACGCTTATGGCATCCACGCCTACCAGCGTGAGAGGCTCCTCCACGCCTACCAGCTTGAGAGGCTTGCACTGTCCCAATGGCCACCCCGTGACTCAGTTGAGGACGAGCGAGAGGTTTTTCAGAGGCCGTACAGGCCTCCGCGTGAAGCAATGCACGCTGTGTAGAGAGGTCATCGACAGAGACAGCCCGCGATGGAAGTGTGCGCACCACCTCTGTCGTTATCACTACTGCCAGGGTTGTTACCAGCAGAGTATGCTGCAGGCCGCGGAGGACTTGGACATCGGGGGCCAAGGGGCGGAGGCTGCAAGGCAGACGGTGGTAATTTTGCCTATACTTGCAAACCTCGCAGGGGAGCACACCGATTCCGAATCGGATGATGATGATGACGCGACGGAGTGGTCGCCTGGCTTAGGTAGGTGCTTAGCTAGGTGCTGGCCTGGGTGGGGCTCTGAGACAGCCAACGGAGACGAGTCGCACAGAAAACTGGTGTCTCCCGAGGATACGCCGGAGAGGGAGGTGTTGAGGGATGTGGAGGTGGAGGTAAGCGGCAAGCAGGTGGCCGCACCTGCCATCGGTGGCCTGACGCTGAATGAGCCTCACAGTAGGTTTCTCTTGCCTCTGGAGGTTGTCCTGTTCGAGCCATCCGAAAAGGAGATAGGGACACCCTACGAACCTGGCAAACTGGGGAAACGTTTCATTTTTCTGAACACCAAGCTCAGCAAGGCTGAGCAAACAGGCCTTCAAGCTCTCCATGCTGCCCTGGCCGCGGAGCGTTCAGTAACAGCCGAAGGCGACAGCGAGTTCCCGCCTTTCGTCGGACTGCATGCGCTCCGTATCCTGCAGCAGGCAAAGTTTGATTCTTGGGCTTACGCCGCACCGCCGATACCCCGCCTGGGCCCCCTCCTGGGGCCGTCTTTGAGGCCTCTTGGGCCGTCTTGGGGCCCTCTTGGGCCGTCATGGAGCCTTCTTGGGGGCTTCCTGGGCCGTCTTGGGGCGATCTTGGAGGCCTCTTGGGCCGTCTTGGACGTTGTGAAAGCCCAAGAGGCGAATGTTCTGAAATCATACGTTTCCCTAATAGAATGAAGCGATTTTTGCTTCCGGGGGCCCTCTTGGGACGCGTCTTGGGGGCCTCTTGGGGGGTCTCGGGGGCCTCTTGGCCGTCGGGGGGCCATCTTGGGCGTCTTGGAACGCTCCATCGGCGACTCGGGGCCCTCTTGGACCATCTTGTGGGCCTCTTGGGGCCCTCGTGGCCCGTCGTGAGGCCTGTGGCGCGTTCACCCGGGGCCGGCCGGACCTCCCCCTCCCTCTAAACCGACCGGACCGGGGGGATGGGTTTCGGGAGGGGGAAGCATCTCACACGCCGATGACCCCAAGGGGTCGGCGGATACAAAGAAGGCCGTGAACATCATGCTGACTCATTTGGACATGCGTGTGAAGCACTTGCCAGTCTTTGAGGAGGAACTGTTGCGAAACCTGAAGACGGGCTTCATATACTGGCATGGTCGCGACCGCAAATGCCGCCCAATCTTGGTGTGGCGCCTTGCGAGGATGGAAGCCATAGACAGAGACACGGCGGTCAAGCTGGTAATCTTTGTGCTGGAGTATGGTATCCGCTACGCGTTGGTGCCTGGCCGCGTGGAGAATTGGATTTTGATCGTGGACCTGGAGGACGTCGGGGCGGGCGTTGCTACGTCGTCAGCCAATCGGGAGGTATCCAAGAAGTGTGCGATCCTTCTCGAGCAGGTCTACTGCGGGCGAAACGTCACGACAAAGATCATGAACTCACCCCGGATGGTTAAGTCGATCGCGAATTCTTTCATTCCCACGGATAAGAAGGACAAGGTGCAATTCGTCGGCGATGCTGAAATTCAGACCACGATGCTGGGGCTCGCTGAGCCGCATCAGTTGGAACAGAGATACGGTGGCACCGCTCCGAACTTGGCGCCAGAGGAGACGTACCCTTACCATTTTTTTCCCAACGCAAGTGGCGAGGCACAAGCTGGTAACACTGGCGAGTCACTTCACAATGTCACGGATCGTGCGTTCCATGAGGGCTGTCTTTGGGATGAGTCTTCCACGACTCGGAAGGCGGCGTGGGTGGACAGCTTGCAGGGGCAAAGCCTAACCTCTGCAGCTGTCCGAGACCTTGAGAGCATGGGGATTCAGAACATCAAGCCTTGCGTGGACAAGGAGTCTTGGCTTCGGCTGATCAAGCGTCAGAAATGAAGATGAGTGGGTTGTAGTCGCAGTGAGGCGTTCTGTTGTGTTGCGTAAGATTTCGAATCATCGATCCTTCCATCTGCTCAGTGCGATTTGTTTATGGGCATACGTGACAGTTTTCCCGAGTCTGGCTCAGTAATCGAATACGCCTACAGCGAGTCACCGCCGCCCTCTGCCTTTGCGGAAACGCAGGGCACCTGCGATCGATAAGCGATGTAAGATTTGCTCGACTATGTTTGAATTGTAATTCCACTACACGTTGTCGGGACAATTGGGGTGACTCGGGGGGACACAGTGGTCCAGCAAGTTCCCCGAACTGCTCCAACACTTTTTCCAAACACAGGGGCCCAGCAGGATTCCAGCATGACCCCAACAAGTCTCCCAGGCTATTGTGCATCGACTACCGGAGAGGCCCTTTTGGGCCGTCTTGGGCCTCTCTTGGGTCCTCTTGGGCCGTCTTGCGGCCCTCTCGGGCTATGTTGGGGCGTTTCGGGGCCTTCAGGTGTCCCTCGAGGCCGTCTTGGGGCTGCCATGGGGCCGTCTTGGAGCGCTTCTGAGACCCTCTTGGGCCGTCTTGGAGCTTTTCACTGGCGGTCTTGCGGGCCTCCAGGGCCTCTCTTGGACCATTTGAGGTTCTCTAGGGTCATCTTAGGTCTCTCTGGGTCCGTCTTCGGGCCTCTCTTGGGGATCTCTCGGCCCCCTATTCGTTCTTCTTGGGACGATCTTTGGGTCTCTTGGGCCACCTTCCAGAGCCCCAGCAGGTGAGTATGCGGAAAAGGTTTGTTTTAGATCAGGGATTTGGTCAATTCAATGAGTGTTTCACGGGCCAGTGATACAATCGACATGCCAGATACCGGCTGGGCTGGATGGATCACTCAAAAGAGGGGCCATGCTTGGTGGGACGAGCAGTCAAGAAGCATAATCGGGTGCCCATTCCGTTCCTGGCTTGGTCCCGTTAACGGACGGGAAGAGTAATTGATATCCTCTGCAAAACATCGAATGTTTCAAGTATCACTTGCGTTCGGCATACCTCCGCATCCGGTGGCTTGCTGCGCGCTGACGGGCGCGCCTGCCGCACTTGCAGGGACGCTGGCCCTTCGACGGCTGATTCGTGCGCTCACTCGTGCAAAATCCTCCTCGGGAGAAGCTTGGGCATCTCAGGCCCCCGATGTCGCGACCCTGTTTTCTCACAGCATGCCCGGGCACCGGTCTTTGCTTCCCGCGAGAGTCGGTTTTCGACGGCCCTGGGGCCCAGTGGAAGGAAGGGCCTCCCAGAGGCCGAGCGCAGTCAGAAAAGCCCGCGTGGTGACCTTTTCACAGCGCGAGGGGCGTCGCGCCCTGGGTGTGAAAACTCTCCCCCCCTCCCCCCTCTGGACGCGTCCCCTCAGATATGAGCGTTCCAGTTTTTCACTTCGGGCGTTTTCGCCCGGGTTTTGGGCTCCAGGACCCTCGCATATCGATCCGGCTCGAAAAACGACACAGGAAGACAGGGTCCAGTGTTTTCGGCGTGATTTTTTTTTTGTGTGTGTGTGTGTGTTTTTGTTGCAGCGTCGGACCTCAGAGGAGGAGGAGGAGGAGGAGGAGGAGGAGGAGGAGGAGGAGGAGGAGGAGGTGGAGGAGGAGGAGGAGGAGGAGGAGGAGGAGAAGGGGGAGGAGGAGGAGGAGGAGGATAATTAGTGTAAACCCAAGAGTCACCAACGGTGTCGGAATTAACCCTCCCTCCAAGCTCCTTCTTCATAGGCCCCTGCAACGGTTCATTTCCATTGAGGGGACTGCCTCGTTGGAAGACAACCGTTTGAAGATCCTGAAGCATGCCAAAAACATTGTTCTCGGGATTTCAACGCCACGTATCAACCTGATTGCTGCGTCTTGACGTTCCGGAATCGTGCCAGAACGCCATTGTTGGGACTTCAACACCGCGCATCAACATAACTGTTGCACCCGCATAATCCGGCTGGTACGTTGATTATGGGAAGTCGTAAAACTCTTGCAAATTCTTAAACGTGGTGTGCGCAGCGCTGAGGCGAGAACCACATTTTGAAAAGGAGCCGCCCTCAATCCGTGAAGGCTTTGTGTTTTTTTAAACGAAAGTGCGCGGCGCTGAGGCGAGAGCCACATTTTGAAAAGGAGCCGCCTGCAATCCGTGAAACTTTTGTAAATTGTAGTGGCCTCCGGCCAGTGCCGCCAATCCGAGGTGCTCCTGATGCTATTGTTGTTGAAATGGACGATGACGACGACAACGGACGACCAACCGTCGACGAGCGGGATAATTACGACGACGACGAAGGAGTTAATGACGACGAACCGACGACGACGACGACGACGACGACGACGACGACGACGACGACGACGACGACGACGACGACGACGACGACGACGACGACGACGACGACGACGACGACGACTACGACTGACGGCGAACGGCTGCCGACGGCCGACGACCGACGACTGGTGACGGCGACGGGTGGAAGGTTCTTCGTTCATCGCTTTCGCTTCCGAGCAATACCAAGTCAGGCCGTGCACCTCTGGCCTGGCAGCACGCGAGTGAGCGCCTCTTGGGGCCTCTTGGTTCTTGGGGCTTCTTGGGGGCCTTTGGGGCCTCTTGGGGGCCTCTCGGGGTCCTCTTGGGGGCCTCTTGGGGACCTCTTGGGGGCCTCAGGGGGCCCCTGGGGGGCGCCTCGGGGGCATCTTGGGGGCTCTTGGGGTCATCTTGGGGTGGAGGACTAGAAGGGTCCGTTCGGATTCACCCTCTTGAGGGGGCCTCTCGGGGTCGTCTTGGGGGGCCTCCAGGGCTATATTGGGGCCCTCTTGGACCGTCTTGGCTCCTCTTGGGGGCCTCTTGGGCTGTCTTGGGGCGATCTTGGAGGCCTCTTGGACCGTCTTCGGCGCTTCTAAGACGGAAAAGGCGATAATGTTAAAATGCTTCGAAACCTGTGAGCAACTTTTTATTGTACCCTCTTGGGGCCCTCTTGGGGGTTCTCTTGGGATTTCCTTAAGGCGTCTTGGAGGCCTCTTGGGCCGTCTTCAGGCCATCTTGGGCGTCCAGGAGCGCTCTTGGGCCGTTTCGGGCGCCTCCTGGACCGTCTTGGTGGCCTCCTGGGCCCCTTTTGGCCCGTCTTGGGGCGGTTTGGGATTCCCGGGGGGGGAGGGGGAAGAAAGGGTGGACCCCATGAACCCCCCCCCCTCCCCCCCCTACCCCGGCAGAGCCACCCCGCCCCCCCCCCAGCAGAGCTGAAGCTCAGGTTGTGGCTTTCTTAAACTCACACGCCAAATCGGCGGATTTCAAAAACGAATGTGCGCGGCGCTAAGGCGAGAGCCACATTTTGAAAACCAACCGTTGTCAATCCGTAGAACCCTGGCACATTTTTAAAACGAATGTGCGCGGCGCGAAGGCGAGAGCCACATTTTGACAACGACCCGCCCTCCATTTGTAAAACTGTTGTTACTTTTTCAAGTTTCAGAGTCATAAACGGTGATGAAGTCTAAGGCGAAACGCCAGGCCCGTCCAAAAAAATTGCCTCGGGATGCGACAGGGAGAAGTTATTTATAAGTTGAAGGAATTAAGGAGGAGGAGGAGGAGGAGGAGGAGGAGGAGGAGGAGGAGGAGGAGGAGGAGGAGGAGGAACCCCCAAGAGGGGGGGGTGGCGCGAGAGGGAGCGCGCCCGCCCCCTCTCTGGGTGGGGGGGGCTCGGAGGCGACGGTGGGGGCGAACAGCCTTGGGGGAACATAAAGCCAGAACTCGGACGACGTGTTTTTTCCCTCCAGCCATCCTGTGGTGCCTCGTTTTGAAAAGACAGGCCCTGCGTCCCACTTCCTCCTCCTCTCCTCCTCCTCCTCCTCCTCCTCCTCCTCCTCCTCCTCCTCCCCCCTCCTCCCATTCCTGCCTCTGCCCTCCGCGTGTCAACCAGTTCGGCACCCCCTTCACACGGTTCGTGGCCCTATAGGGAGCTCCACCGACGGCCCCAGTGGAAGGGTCCGCATGCACCCGACGTCCATTCCAGCACACACCTCACCCGGTTCGTGGCCAACAACGCGGTATTCACGACAATTTATGAGCGGGTCCTTCGCTGGGCGTTTTTCAGTCTGGGCGTTTTCCATCGGTTTCGGCCTCTGGGGCCTCGTGTCGGACCCTGGGGCCATCCAAAGTGGGTCCAGGGCGTAAAACTGTCCCTGGGCAAGGAAGAGAGCGGGACCTCTGGGGTCCCGCAGTGGAAAAATTACATCGCCGGGTATTTTGGAACGCGTCCAGGGACGCAGGTGGCCAATATCTTCGGCGAGGCTCCCGGGCGAATGCGTGTTGTGCCCGCCCCTGTGCTACTCGCCACAGGAATGGGCTGGATGAGGGAACGTTGATGATGCTGACGAGGAGGGATTTGGGGCGAAGAATAACGAAGGATGAGGAAGAAACTGAGGCTCAGCAAGTTGTGAACGTGGTGATGCTTGTAATGGTTGTAATGGTTGTGAGTATAAGGACGAGACTGAGGATGATACGTAATTGTCTAGGTGGTCGTACTCGTCTTTCAGTAGTAGTAGCAGTAGTAGTAGTAGTAGTAGTAGTAGTAGTAGTCGTAGTAGTAGTAGTAGTCGTAGTAGTCGTAGTAGTCGTAGTAGTCGTAGTAGTCGTAGTAGTCGTAGTCGTAGTCGTAGTCGTAGTCGTAGTAGTAGTAGTAGTCGTAGTCGTAGTAGTATGAGTAGTAGT
>CAUYUJ010016018.1:72500-80732 GCA_963575745.1 Prorocentrum cordatum | reverse complement strand
GTAGTCGTAGTCGTAGTCGTAGTCGTAGTCGTAGTCGTAGTCGTAGTCGTAGTCGTAGTCGTAGTCGTAGTAGTAGTAGTAGTAGTAGTAGTAGTAGTAGTAGTAGTAGTAGTAGTAGTAGTAGTAGTAGTAGTAGTAGTAGTAGTAGTAGTAGTCGTAGTCGTAGTCGTAGTCGTAGTGTAGTAGTAGTAGTAGTAGTAGTAGTAGTAGTAGTAGTAGTAGTAGTAGTAGTAGTAGTAGTAGTAGTAGTAGTAGTAGTAGTAGTAGTAGTAGTAGTAGTAGTAGTAGTAGTAGTAGTAGTAGTAGTAGTAGTAGTAGTAGTAGTAGTAGTAGGCAACGGCACGCCCTCCACGCCTGGGCCGCCGCACGCGGCACGCCCTTCACGCCTGGGCCGCCGCACGATTCCTGAAGGATTCCCGTACGATGCCCCAGAAGGCGCCCAGGAAGCCTCAGGAGGCTCAGACTGCCCAAGGAGACCTAAGGAGGCACCAGAAGGCCACCAGGATGCCGAAGGAGGCGCCAGGAGGCCCCAACAGGCCAGGAGACCCCAGGATGCTGCAGGAGGCACCAGGCCACATGACGTTTCAGGAGCTCCGAGAGTGTCCAGGGAGTTCACATTTCGCGCGCCCCCGTCATCCCCACTGGAAACGACGCACAGGCGGTGCTCATGGAAGTTCGATTTTTGGTCCTCGCCCGCCCCCTTGAGAGACCGCGACAACCGCTGGGGGAGGGGCTCAACGCTAACAGCGTTTGAGACGCGTGACGGGCGCCGCGGCTACATTCATACAAAAAATGAATATGATCCGAAAATACTTATCGTTCGTCGTTTTCTGACCCTATGGAAATGGAGGGAGTAAGATTTGCAGTGCAGGGCCCCCAGAAATCCTCACCCTTTCGAATGTCATCAGATCCGGGCGTCGCATTTGTTTTCGCAACTCAGGCCTTAGGGCCCTCATAAGTCGATCCAGCTCGAGAAATGCCGGAGGAAGTTGGCGTCTAGCGTTCGGGTCATGATTTCCCGACGCTGGATCTCAGGGTTCCCCAGGGCCAGCTGTTCGTCTCATGTTGCCAGGTTGTCTTGATATTAGTGGTACAGTCTGGTATCTTGTCTTGCTATGATTGCTATTGTGTGCCATGCTTTCTTGACGCGTCTGCTATCTTACACCATGTTCGTTAGATGCGACCGATGCTGTTTGCAGTGTTTGATTGCTGCGTCCGCTATAGTCTGCCATGCGGCCCCCAAGAAGCCCCAGGAGGCCCCAGGAGACCCCAGGATGCAGGAGGCCACCGGGAGACCACGGAGGCGCCAGGAGGCGGTCCAGGACGCCCCAGAAGACCACAGCTGTCCCCAGTAGGCACCAGGAGGCCCCCAGGAGGCCCCTAGGAGGCTACCAGGAGGCCCCAGGAGGCCATCAGGAGGCGGCCCTAGGAGGCTTCAGGAGATCCCAGGCGGCCCCAGGAGGCTCCCAGGAATCCCCAAAAGGTTCCAGGAGGCCACAGGAGGCCCCAGGAGGCCCTTGGAGGCTTCAGGAGACCCCAGGAAGCCCCAGGAGGCCCCCAGAAGGCACTAGGAGACCCCAGGGACCACCCAGGAGGCCCCAGGAGGTCCCAGGAGGCCTCAGCTGTATCGATATGGGCGCCACGTTATGGCATGCTGTTGGCTATAGTACCTCACGCTGTCTTTATATGATTGTTTCATGTTGACATGTTGATTTGGTAATACTTGTATACTATGATGTGTTGCTTTGATATGATTGCTATCGTTTTCGTATGACAGCTTCGTTGGCGCGTCTGCTACCTGGATGATGTCTTGCATCATGGTATCTTGATGTCATCCCGTACCACGCTACAATGTTGTTATCTTGCACCATGGTAGCTTGATGGCATCGCATCCCACGGTACGTTGCTGTTGTCTTGCAGCATGGTAGTTTGATGTCATCTTGCAGCAGGGTAGCTTGATGCCATCTTGCAGCGTGATAGCGTGATGGCATCTCGTACTACGGTGCCTTGGATGCTATATTCTCATGGTAGCTTGATGGCATCTGATATTACGGTACCTTGGTGCTAGATTGTCTCATGGTAGCTTGATGGCATCTCATACTACGGCACCACCTTACAAATGTTTGCGGCGGCCCAGGCGTGGAGGCCGTTTCGCGAGCAGAACCTTGCATCTTGCACAAACACCCCTCGATCTTTCCTCTTCTCTTTTCTCCCAACCATCCTGTGGTGTTGGGTCCTCGTTTTGAAGAGACGGTGCCCCGCGTCCTTCTCCTCCTCCTCTCCTCCTTCTCCCCCTCCTCCTCCCTCTCCTCCCTCCTCCCTGTCCGTAGCCATTTTGGCTCAAGTCCGGAGTGTTTTGCTCCGGCTTGCTCGTGGGAGTCGCGGCCCACACTGCCACATCGTGAGCGACCCCACGGGCGGCTCAGGATACGATTTTTTCAGAAGCACATCCACTGCCACATCCAGTATTGAGGTTTCATCCCTCGCATTCTTAGACACTCGGGCACCTCTTGACATCTTTCGAGGTTATGCCCCAGGATGGTGGCCATGGCCCGCCGCGACGCGGAGGCGCTCGCCTGGAGGGCGGGGCGGAACGTGGAACGACATCGCCGGCAGGTCCGCTGCATCGCAGTCGCAGTGATGATCATCGTGAACGTACTCGCCGTGATGCCGCACGGCCACCAGCTGCAGAATTGGAAGAATGGACTCCAAACACATTCCCAACCCAGGAGCGGGCAGGAGGCGACCCACTTCACGGCCGCGACCCCTGGGCTGGGAGCCGCCAGCGAGGCACCTACGAGCAGTCCACCCGTGCGGCTGCTGAACGGGCAACGGTTGCACGCATGGCCGCAGGGGAGTTTGGGCCAGCTGCTGCGGCCCATGCCATGGCACATCCAGTGCCGACCCCACCCCAGGCAGCATCCCAGGCGGCAGCTGATGACCCAGCTGCGCCAGCCGCACCTCAGCAGATGGAACAAGTTCTCCAGTCGGTCATGGGCACGCAGTTCGCGGCCATCCAGACACAGCTCCAGGATTTCATCAACACCTCCCTCTCGTCGGCGCTCGAGAAGGCACAGGGGGCGATCACCAGTTCTATGCAGGCGCAATTGGCTCCGACAGTGGCAAGAGTTTCGGCAGTGGAATCGGACCTCCGCAACGTCCAGGACCATACTCGCAGCTTGGAGACGGAGCAGAGAAATTTACGTGCGGAGGTCCAGCGCATGCAGCAGGCGCTCGCGATGGCAGAGAGTGCAGCATCATCAGAGTCAATCGATATTGCACGGCTTGCCACTTGGGACCGACCTACGAACCCAAGACTCTTCAGTATCAACACGGAGACGGAGGTCTCGAAGGCAGCTCTCATGGAAGGCCTCACGGAATGGTTGGACATCGCAAATGTACGGAAAGAACACATCGAGATCATTGGAGGCGACACCCCAGGCAGAAAGTTCGCGCTACATTGTCCAGGAGCAGAAGCAGGAGTACTACGAGCACAGGCCCTCACTCGGGCCCAGAGGGATGGCACTGGTGCTTGGAGGAAATTTCACGCTACAGGAGTGGATGGGTATGAGACAAACATTTTCATTGGACCAGATCGCAATGCCAAGCAAATACGCAGAGAAGTTCAAACAAAGAAACTCCAACACATTCTTCAACGAGCTGCTCCAAATGGTGAATGGTGGGCAAGAAGATCTGTGGGGCTGGTTTTTTGTGGAAGCCTCCCAGTGGTTGAGATATTGCCAGGGAACGCACCCAATGATCAATCAAAGTTGGCGTGGAACCCGCAAGCGTGTGCTGAATATTCCCTGGACAAGGAAGCCATCAATCAAGCTTTCTATCACATGTTTAAAGAAGTGGACACATCATCATGGTCTTGCTCCTGATGGAAGATGGCGTCCATGGGACCTGGAACCTGGCGAGCAGCAGATCCAGATTATCTCGTGGAACGCCGCAGCCCTTATCTGCCGAAACCCATCCTAAAGAAGAAGGAAAGTAGCAAGGCTGGCGGCTCTTATGAAACATCGTGCGTTGATATGTCTTCAAGAGGTGCATGGCACTCATGAATCCCTGGTCAACTATCTTCGTCAATACCCATACGAATACAAAGTGTTCTCAACTATGGGGCAACGGCCTGGTGTTGGTGGTGCAGCAATCCTGGTCCCATGGTATAATGATGCAGAGCTTTCAGCAGTGCCAGAACATCTTCGCCCGAAGTTTGACCCAGAGACCATTGCGGAAGGGAGAATACACAGCCTGAGTATCAAGAATCCGAGAACCAGTATGGAGATTCGCATCATCAACGTTCACAACTTTGAATTAAGTGCTACCCAAAGGACAACACTTCGTCAACGCTGGCAGGGCAACGCTTCATGGGCACGAATGGACGAGATGCATCGGGTGGCGATCGCGATCGGCGACTTCAACGTGTCCGACAGGCCGAGCGACTCGCTGCTGTTTCCTGAGCCCCGCCAGGCGCGTCTCTCCCTGGAGGGGAGGGCCAATCATCACGAAGCTTTCTGGCGTTCCCTTTTTTTCAGGCCAGATGACGGAGATCGCGACGGATCTACCGACACACTTCTCCCGATCTTCCGCCTCTCTCTCCTCGATCGACCGTGCCTTCGTCTCCCTCTCTCCCCACTTTCTCCTCGAAACTGAAACGACACTGGATCTGATCCAAGAAGCGCCTGAGTTGGCAGACTGGCAGTTGAGTGACCACGCTATTTTATCTTTGACCCTGAAGCCCAGGGGACAGACCCCGAAAGGCCAGCAGAAAATTCCGCCATTCATTTTCAAGCACCCGCGGTATAAGCAAATCCTCGCGAACTGTATGGCTGGCTTCGAACGTGAATCCCTCCCTCCTCCTGAGGCCTGGTCTCTCCTCAAAGAACATATGATCGTTGCCGCCACAGTGACGCGTAGGGAGCTTATGAAGGATCCTGACTTAGGCCAGAACCACGCACGCAGTGCAGCAGGAGAATTTTTCACGACTGAAGCTAGATGCATGGCTCTCAGATCGATTGCACGAGCTATCTGGCGCCAAGATGTTCGCACAGCCTCCAGACTTCAGGAAGACTCTGAGTATGGCCAGAAGTTTTTGCAGATTGTCGGAAGAAGGGTCTTACTCCAACGTGAGGAAGAATTCAGACATGAGGTCCTTAGCCAGAATGCCACCCGTCATGAAAAATGCAAGATGAAGCTGCTAGTAGGGCTCGCTCGAATCCCCGCGAGGCCGCTCGCTGGGGCAAAATGCAGGAGAGGTCTTTGCGTAGGGCGCTGCTGTGGAGACCCAAACAAAGGCGACTCGTGTTGAAGGGGGTGCGTGTTGCTCAGACTGGCCACCGAAGTGATGTAGCCCGAGGCCCTGTCCCGATTGCAAATGCTTTAAAAGAATATTGACAGCCAGTTTTCACGGAAGGTGCGATGCCGACAGAGGAAATTAAGACATTTCTCGCCTCCAATATGCCTGACCATCCAGCTTTTGATTTTCATGTCCCCACGCGGGAAGAAATGGCAGCTAGCTTAGGAAGAGCACGAGAATCCGCACCTGGGCCTGATAGGCTCACCTATGCCGCGTGGAAAGGCCATCCCTCCTGCCTCGACGTCCTCTATCGTCTCCTTCTCTATCTGATGGGCGGTCAGCCCCCTCCAGAAGGCCTCAACCACAGCGTTTTCGCGTTTATTCCCAAGGGCGAGGACTCGAGGGACACCGCGGACTGTATTAGAGATCCAGGGACCCTCCGTCCTTTGTCGCTGAAAAACTCGGACAGCAAGCTTCTGGCGTCTACGCTCAATCAGCAGTTGCAGCACCTTGTGGTCCAGAGGACCCATGTGGTCCAACAAGGGTTTGTGAAAGGACGAAATCTAGGCCACAATATTCTTGCCATGGACACGGCAGCCCGGAGAGCAGGCGTAGTCCACGCAGAATCGCATCCCATCTTTCTGAGCTTTGATATCAAAGCTGCCTTTCCCAGCATGAGCCAAACGTGGCTAAGGCTCGTGCTGGAAAGGCATCGCATGCACATAGGTTTCTTCTACGCCATCAATGCCCTCGCCGCAGGTGCCCTGGCTCATCTGTCGGTTGGCTCGGAAGTTGTGCCCATGTTTGCTATCGCGTCTGGCGTGCCCCAGGGGTGTCCCCTTTCTGGCTCCCTGTGGGCCCTGGGCTTTGACCCCCTCCTCCGCCACCTCGTCCGACCCTTCCCCAGTAAAGAGGACGCCTCCCTGGGGGCCTGTGCCGACGATGTAGGGGTGGTTTTAAACAATATAATGTTGCTGCCTCTTCTATTTACTACCTTCCAATATGCACAGAAGTTGGCAGGCCTCATGCTCCAGACAGCGAAGTGTGTAGTCGTACCGCTAGCCGTTGAATGCACTGTCGCAGAAATCACTGTATATGCTGCCATCATTGCGAACCTAGTACCAGCCTGGTCGGATGTGAAGATTGCGGGATACGCAAAATACCTGGGCGTTCTGATAGGACCAGCCGCCACACTGTCGCTTCAGTGGCACGAGGCGGGACAGAAGTGGTGGACCCGAGTCCGAATGATTGCCAGCAGTAGATCCCCGAGCGATGCATCGATTAGGCTGTATGAGTGCACGGCGTTGTCAGTCCTAGGATATCTGGCCCAATTCTTCCCACTGTGTGCGGAAATTCTGAAGAAAGAATATTATGCACTACACAAGCTGTTGCGCATGCCACCCAGCTCTTTCGCTTTGCATGATTTTCTGAGCATGAAGAATTGGCTCAAGGCAGCCACCATCACGAGCGTCCGAGTATATGCCCTTGCGAATGCATGGCGAGCTAGTGTGTGCACCCTTCGAGGCTGGGCGGAGTGCTATGACTGGTGGTGGGAGGGTGTTGATGTTCATGGGTTGCACGTGCGAGTTCGCAAACAATTGATGTCGGCAGAATGCTGGCTGAATGAGAAAGGCATCCTCCAGTATTATAGGCTCTTCACTTCCTGCCGTGACCTCCCTTTTCCTCCTGCTCCATTGATCCGAGCCTGTGCTGCTGCACGCGAGGCCACTCTTGCATCTCCCTCGGGGGGGGGGGACGGGCCTGGGCGGGATCGTCGTTGTCGTGGGAGGAAGAAAGCTCGGCCGCAAGGCGTCTTCATCCAGTGCCTCACTGCGCTGGTATATCCAGATCGATTCCACGAACGCATTCACGCTCGGCTGAGCACGTGGTTTCCAGCAGAGATCTGCCCCTCTTTAGCCTCCACCCGTGATAGATGGCTAGCCCTCCGTGCTGTGCTGATGAAGTCAGCGCCAGCAAGGGTGTGGGCGCATCTGAAGTCTCTCACAGGAGCGTGGATCACGAGCCATCGGGTGAAGATCCTCACGCCTCTCCCATGCAGGTTTGGCTGCCTCGACTCCCCCGACTCGTTCCTTCACTACCTCTCCTGCCCCCGTCTGCTGCACATGATTGCGCTTCCTCGCCTTTTCATCCCCACCGCTCCCCCGTTCCTCTGGCTTGGCTTGGGAACGGTGGAGGAGTATCAAGATACTGACCTGGACATTAATGTAGCTCATGATCTTGTGGCGCTCGCCTACTCGATCTTTCATAAATTACGTGCTGCACTGATCGAATCCCCGCATCAGTACGGCAGCTACACCTTTCAACTTTCGATCCGCCATGCGGCGCTCACGAGGGACTAACTGCGGCACCTCCGATGGACGTGCGCTCCCTCCTCCCTGCGTTTCACCCACCCATTACAGCGCTTCGTGGCTCCATAGGGAACTCCACCGAAGGCCCCAGCGGCAGGGACCGCATGCAGTTCCACCTCCATTTCGGCGCACCCCTCACACGTTTCGTGGTCCCATAAGGTGCTCCACCGAAGGCCCCAGTGGCAGGGTCCGCATGCAGTTCCACTTCCATTTCGGCGCACCCCTCACACGTTTCGTGGCCCCATAGGGTGCTCCGCCGAAGGCCCCAGTGGCAGGGTCCGCATGCAGTTCCACCTCCATTTCGGCGCACCCCTCACACGTTTCGTGGCCCCATAGGGTGCTCCACCGAAGGCCCCAGTGGCAGGGTCCGCATGCAGTTCCACCTCCATTTCGGCGCACCCCTCACACGTTTCGTGGCCCCACAGGGTGCGGAAGGCCCCAGTGGCAGGGTCCGCATGCAGTTCCACCTCCATTTCGGCGCACCCCTCACACGTTTCGTGGCCCCATAGGGTGCTCCCGAAGGCCCAAGTGGCAGGGTCCGCATGCAGTTCCACCTCCATTTCG
>CAUYUJ010016018.1:50000-65000 GCA_963575745.1 Prorocentrum cordatum | reverse complement strand
TAGTAGTAGTAGTAGTAGTAGTAGTAGTAGTAGTCGGCGTAATCGGCGTAGTAGTAGTAGTAGTAGTCGTAGTAGTCGTCGTAGTAGTAGTAGTAGTAGTAGTAGTAGTAGTAGTAGTAGTAATAGTAGTCGAAGTAGTCGTAGTAGTAGTAGCAGTAGTAGTAGTAGTAGTAGTAGTAGTAGTAGTAGTAGGAATAGTAGCAGTAGTTGTAGTAGTAACATTATTCTTAGTAGTAGTAGTAGTAGTAGTAGTAATACTAGTTTTAGCATTAGTAGTAGCAGTAGTAGTAGTAGTAGTAGTAGTAGTAGTCGTTGTCGTCGTCGTCGTCGTCGTTGTCGTCGTCGTCTTCGCAGTAGTAATATTTGCCATAGGGCAACACGTGGCCTATGTGAGGAACAATCTTATAGGATTCTGTTGTATCTCTTCTGGATTCATCGGGTTTCATGGGCTCCCTCAGGACTCCTCAGGATTATTCGGGATTCTTTAGGTTTCCACGAGATTCCAATTGATTTCTGCGCAATCCTAAGGGGACTTCTGGGTTCCTCAGGGTGCCTCGTGACCTCTCGGATTCCTGTGGGGTCCAGTGGGCTCCACAGGACTGCTCTGGACCCGCGGGATTCTTCAGGCTTTGTCATGCTTCCCCCAGGTCCTTGAGGATTTCGTCGGATCCTTCAGGATTCCTTTGTGTTCTTGGTTTCTCAGGATTCCTCCGGATTTCGTAGGAATTTCTGAGGATTCTGGAGGATTCTGCAGGTTTCCTAAGATTTCGTCAGGGCTCTTCATAACTCTTGTGAGTAGTTGAAGACGTTCCATGCTTTCTCCGGCTTCCTCCACATCCCAAAGATCCCACAGGGTCCGTCTAGATTAGAGGTTCTCCCGATTCCATGGGGGTCCTCAGTATTGCCTCCAGCTTCCCCAGAGTTCCTCACGATTCCCCAGAGTTCCTCACGATTTCCCTGAGGCGTTCCGTTTTCCTTATGGATTCCTTTTTGAAATTCAATGCAAAACATTGGTTGTTTCTGAGATCCGGAGGCGCCCCATTTTCCTTATGGATTCTTATGGACATTCACCACAGAACAATTGTCTTCTTTGGAATACTGCGACGTTCCATTTTTGCTTAGATTTCTTTGAAACTGAATACGAAACAACAAGTTTTCTCTGGAATCCGGAGGCGCTCAGTTTTCCTTGTGTATTCCTATTGGAATGTAATGCAAGACAATTTTCCCACCAGCGCAGCGAGGGGACATCGCTGAGCATCACGGAGCCCGCGACCGAGCTTTTCCAGACCCCCTGGTCGAGCTTCAAGGTCATGGCGGTGGGGCACATCATTATCAGTGGGTTTCAGATAATGATGGCGGATTCCGTGCAATACATTCGAGACCTCCATTCCCTCCTCACGCCTGATGAGTCCAATCTTCAGCTAGGGGCGGAACAACATCCAGTTCTTCTTCAGGTACGGGGAACAACGGAGGACATGCGCTCGGCTCACGACGCGCACTACAACAAGTCATATTTCAAGACCTCGGGCGTGGGAGGCCTGGGTCAAGGCGGGAAGCAGAGTTTTTACATAATTCTACGATTTTGGTGGAAGGCGATGCTCTACATCAGCCTACTTTTCGGACTTGCGACGTGGTACTCACATTCGCTGTGGCATCTCGACGGTAACGCGTGGGAGATGAGCGGCAACAATTTTGACGACATCAACAGACATTTCGAGAAGGGTGTGACGGTGTCTTTTTCAATGCTGTGGCGTCTCGACGGACTCGCGTGGGCGACGAGCGGCAACAATTTTGATACTCGCAGCGACATCTCACGTACGACGGACTTCAGTGGCTGTCACAGACCGGTTGCGATGGGGTCTTCTTTTCAGCTGTGGCGTTTCGACGACTCAACGTGGGAGACGAGCAGCGCAGCACCTTATGACGAAGATCCAGACGGCACCACTACAACTTGGATCATCCTCTCACTACACGACATGCTCAACCAGCTCTGCACTGTGACGACACCTATGAGCGAAGATGGAAGGGCGGCTGCAGGTCACTCCATCTTCCCTCTCTGGGCAGGTGTTAACCTGCGATCCTCCCCCGCGGGCGGGAGTCACTCATGTCCAGATTGTCCCAGCGCATCTCGACGCAGAACGACGCGCGACATGCTCCACCAGCTCTGCATCACGGCGCCGAATATGAGCGAAGGCGGAAGGGCGGCAGCAGGTCGCTCCATCTTCCCTCTCTGGGCAGGTGTTAACCTGCGATCCCCCCCCGCGGGCGGGAGTCAGTCACGTCCAGACTTGCTCAGGACCATGTTTTTCTCATATGTCTTATGGTATCGCCGCATCAAGAACGCCAGAAGCCATCGAACGCAGCAGACGGCCCAGTCCCAATGCCACGCCGAACGCGGCAACGGAGCCCCCAACACCGACACCAAGCGCCATCGCCAGGGCCACGCCTTCGCAGCCAAGACGGCCAAATCGGCCAGGATGACTGCAAACGCCCGCTCAGTCAGCATCCTCGCGATAGCCTTGAACCTCGACGTGACCACTCCACTCCAGAAGAAACTCGCCGAGACTCCGAAGACCTTCAACGCGATTACGAAGCTGTTCAAATCCGACCAGAAGGCAGCCAGAGCGATGCTCAAGAAGTGGATCGGCGACGACCAGACTCAGGAGGCTAGCCCTCCACCCAAGAAAAAGCAAAAGAAGCCTTCCTCCCCTGCGCCAGCCCCAGAACAGCGCGGCGACAAGGTGTACGAAGAAGGACTCGAACTACGCGACGTATGGACCGCGCCTCTCCTGACGACAATCCCGACCTCCGACGCATCGGGCATCTTCTTGGCTCAATGCGACAACGAGGTCCTGGAGATCCTGGAGAACGTGGATGACTTACAAGAGGCACGCGCGCCGAACTTCGTCATGTTGGCCACTGCGACACCTTCTCAGGTTCTCAAGGCCGCGATCCTCGCAGACGAACTTCAGCCTACGACCGTCGTGATTCCTGTCTTCAAGAGCGGCAAGAAACACGGCCAAGATTTCAAGATCCCAACAGCACGGAACGGCTTTCTCCTCACGCTGGGAGGCGCCTCTGATCCTGATGGGACCACGCGAGAAATACTCGCGCGAAAAGAGGAAGTACGGCAAGCCCCGAAATGGGCTCTGACATACATCAACTCCATCGTTGTGATCTCCGAACCCTACAACCCCTCGCTCTTCAAGGCCCTTCTGAACGTCCAAAAAGATCAAGGCCAACCCTGACCTCCAAGCCGCAGAGAAAAAGCAGCTCTGGAACCAGGTGCGCAAGATCAAGACGGAAGTCAAATCTGCTGTGCAGGCGCGCATCGCCACGCTCTTCAACGGCCAGACCCCAAGCAAACAGCCGACGCACGAGGATCTCGACGTGGCGGTGTGCAGCATCAAACTCGCAGAGGGCGAGGCTGCGAACCAACGATCTCTTCGGTGCGACATCGCACTCCGCAACGAGACCCTCGGACTTCTACGAGCGAACAGTGGAAAGGAGGGCGTCCTCACCGATGCGCCGGCCTACGACGACAGTGCCAAGAAACGGGGCCGCGAATCAGAAGTATGGACCCCCTTGGTAGCGCGAACATCAGGCTGGTCAGTGCCGGAAGCATGGGCGGAACTTGAGAAGCTCAATGGTAACTCTTTCGGACTGCGATTGAATCGAGACGGCCTATCTTTCCAGTTGCGTATCGCCAAGGACGCCAAGGAAGAAGGATGGCAAACCCTTCACGCCCGACAGCCTCCTGCAACAGAACGGTGGGCCATGGGCAAGGTGCCGGCGCGCATTCCGAACGCTTCCATCATCCAGCTCCTCAAGGACGCGATCGACTGGCGAGTGGGAGGACCTACTTCAACCCGACGGGGCCGCTTCAAGAAAGTCGCAGTACGAGCACACGAAGCCCCCAATGTCGATGTCATCGATATCCACGGAACCGAGATCACCATCGCGAAGGAACCCGATGCTGATGCGGACAGCCAGGGCGTCAGCATGAACAAGAACGAAACAGACAAACAGCAATTCACGGGCAACTTCGCCAAGGAGAGGGCAGCCAAGAAGATCCTTGCCGATTCGGACACGATGCCGAACCACATGCGTGAATATGCTTGGGGAGTATTGGGGCAGACAGGTGGGGTTTTTACAAGCCGTTACGCCGTGCACCTGCGCCACCACCTGAGCCATCGCAACCTCCTCAACTGCCTCGCCAAGCTGATGGAGACCAGCCGACGGTGCCTCCACAGCTCGTGGACCAGATGACCCAGGCTCTCGAGCAGATGAACGCCACGATGCAGCGATGCCAAGGAATGATGTTGACTTTCGGGAAAGGCGGAGGACCACGACCCGCTGGACAACCATATCCGACTGAAGACGTACCACGACTGGCGGGCGGCTCAGCAGCGACCTTCACTCCTGGATCCACTCCTGGAGCGGTCGAGTCAGGAGCCCCCACTCATTGACAAACTATCGATAGGCTGCTCCCAGTTCTTCTCGGCATTTTACTTTTCTCCTTTTTTCAGGTGGAGGCCGAAGCGGCCCCTCCGCACAAAGAAAGAAATGCGAGCTGAACACGGAAATTGGACAGTCAATCGCAATGCAGAGTTTACGAGTATTTCTGCAAACATCACTTCGTGGAAGAAACACGGGACGCACATCATGACATACAAGCCAGATTTGCTCGCTCTCCAAGAGACCCGACTTACCGACCTGGCCAGCCAGAAAGTGACCCGACTTGCAGATTCGAAAGGTTTCCAATCGATCTTTGGCAAGCCGATGACGAAACCGAAGTCATGCCCGACCCCCGACGGTGCCAGCCGACACGGAGGCGTAGCAGTATTATCAAGTTCTACAACGGCCCCTGGGATACAGCCCTGCTCAGCAGCGTCACCTCCAGCACGCCAACTATGCGAACAATCTCGATACGTCCGAGCGGCTCCCAATATCTCGGGGAGGCAAGGCCTACTTCCTACATGTTGCGTGTTTATACAACTGCCAGGGACACCTCCGAAAATAACGATACTAGGGCAAGGCTTTTGAGGGCCGTGTAGCTGTGGGCGACCAGCCAGTATTGCTCTGCGCCGACACTAACTTAGCCTCTACCTCAGTTGTGATTCAAGACGCTGTGGCGACAGGAAGATTCATCGACCTCGGCCGCCGCTTTGCTACAGCAGACGGAATGGAACCAACCTACTGTGGTCAGACTGGATGGGGCACAGTCTCTTGGGGGAGATACGTCTCGCGCCCAGATTCCATCTTTGCCAATCCTGCAGCAGCAGCTCTGGTTACTTCCCACGCAGTAATACGTGATTCGACCATCCCTGGTCACCTGCCCCTCAAGATCACCTTGAACTTGACGGCGCTGCAGGACACACGATGGTCAACACTAGTACCCAAACTCTTCATGCCAGAACGCGCACCTCCAGCAGGCGACGAAGAAGCCATACAAACCAAGGTTGACGAGTTGCTCGCCACACGACAACCCGAACTCACCAACGCCATCACGAGCAATAACGCCTCCGACATGCTGAAGGTTGCCACCGACTTGGCCGAGGACTATCTTGCAGGGCGATGTGAACAACTACCTGCTCACGAACAGGGAGAACGCGGACGTTGCCAAGATCTCCGACTAAAAGAGGAACCGATTGCTGTCTCAGCGGCGAGTCACATCACTCCCAACGATCCGGCAGCACAGCGGACCCAGACGGCTCTCAAGACCCAACGGCAGCTCCAGGAGATCACGACGACCTTCCACGTTCACCAAAGACCGCCAACACCTCTCCCAGTGACGACGGAAGGTGAACACACTGTGGACCAACATCAAGAAGAACTTCCAGACTCTCAAGCTCCACGAGCCCGCGCTGGATCATCCGACTCCGACGCCAGAGACAGCGAAGACCCTCCACGACAAACTCGCCACCACGATCGACACGTGGAACAAGTCGACCTTGGAAGCGCGACTCCGTCCGTGGCGCGCACGACTCTGCGGCGCCGTAACGACACAAGCGACAGCAGCAGACAAACGATGCCTCGCCAACCAAAAGCGCCCACCTCGCTCGACACCGATCACGGCCCTGAAGGTCGACACTCCCACGGCTACGACAGTCGAGCACAGAGGGCACCATTGCGCAGTCAGACCAGGAGGTGTACTCCGAGCCTTACGGGATACCTGGGCATTTATTTTCAATGACTCCCGACAGCTTTCATGGTCCGGCTTTCGCAGAGAATGCCAGGGCGAAATAAAAGTGGCCCCCTGTGTACATCGCTCTCTGGATTACGACGAGTACCACAAGGCGCTTCACCACCTACCCAAACATCGAGCAGTCGCAGCGCGCGGCTTCCGAGTACCAGAACTTCAGGACCTGCCACCAGCACTGACACGATATTTCGCCATGGTCTTCGAATGCATCGAGGCAGGCTCGCCGTGGCCCGACGCTCTCGTAGAAGTCTTCGCTTCGGCGCTGATGAAAGACTCTACGCCAGAAGCGGACGACCCAGCAGCATCCGACATGCTCTTGCCACGCGGCATGCGCACCCGCACCATCAACACTTACAGCCCACTGGTTTCAGCCTGGGAAACCGTGCGCTGGCGGGGCACAGCCATGTGGGGGGAGGCCATATTTCCCGACTCAATGCACGGGGCCCGTGCAGATCACGAAGCCCTTGCAGTCACACTCAACCACGGCCTCAATCACGAGCTTTGCACATTGGTTGAACGACGCAGCGCATCCTTCGGAATCGACTGGGAAAAGTTCTTCGACAAGATGGGCAGGGGGATCGGATTGAACCTGATGGCAAAGATGAGGAACCATCATGAGACATTTTCCAGCCGCCCACCAGTTCTTCAATGCCGGGGAGAGACTTTTACAGCAATCCAAGTACCGCTTCAAGCTCGGCAGATCAGTGGAACGACATTCAACGAGCAGATCTTCGGGCTTCTTCCAAGGCCCCAACTTCAGCATCCAAGCAGCACTCTGCCTGATGTCGGTTTGGACAAGAACGACAGAGAGGACAACGCCAACAACGACCCAAGGCTTCATAGACGATTCCTCGATCTTCACCTCGGGCGGTCAACCAGAAGAAGTCGCCGAGGCACTACGAGCCGCCTGGAATACAAGTGACACTTTTTCTCGACTCTCAGGTTGTGTCATAAATGCGACGAAGACAAAGGGGCTAGCCAACACCAAGGACGGCAAACACGCATTGCACAGGGCCTTAAACTTCCTCAAATGCTCCAAGGCGATCCTACTGGTTGGTGGTATTCTTGGCAATGGGGCGGTTGGAGCACAAGCAGCACGACAAGCTCTATCTCAGACACGCCTCGACAAGATGAAGTTAGTGATCTCACGTGTCGACAGAGGTCCCAGATCTGTCGACTTTCGTGGCCAGACGCTAACTCTCTACGCCGCCCCTGTGGGCTACTACGGGGTCGAAGGTCACCGTTCAAACCCCGCGAGCCTCCAGCACCTTGCATCGCGGCTCCAGGGTGTACTCTATGCAGGGAGAACAATGTGGAAAACGCGAGCCTCCACAATGACATTGGCAGCTCACGGTCATCTGATCGACCCCTGGCAGGCGACTCGGTACCGCGCTGTGATTGTACTACGACGACTCCTTCAAAAGCGAGATTCCCTGCAGAAGCTATTCACTCGTGCGCTCTCAGCGGCTCTCAACAATCCTGAACGAGCAGAACAGGCACATGGGCCTGTGACGGTATATCTTCAGATATGCAGGGACCTGGGATGGACCCCATCGGGCGACTTGAGCATCCGACGCCCGCGCGGAGGTACGCTCCACTTGGTCAAAGGCGACAATCTGCTCTTCTGCCACCTCCTACGACAAGACATCCGACGGAAAGTTTGGAAGCACCAACTACACGCAGCCAAGACTGCCACCAAACCATCGCATCTCCGACCAGAGCACGAAGGCATCCCCAACATGGGCATCGACTACGAAGCCACAGTTGCTGGTTATCGCCGACGGAAAAAGAAGGCCACGAGACTCAACGACACACCAGGCCACCCAGAGCTCACCTGCAAGTGCGCATGGTCCCGCGGACGACGGGCGGCTTGCAGACTTCTCTGGGCTGGAGGTCTACTCACAGGCGTCATCATGAAGAAGCGGGCTACCAAGAAAGCGACCTCTGCCCTTTCTGTCTCATGAAAGCGGAGACGTTATTCCATATATTCTGGGAAGGCAACCATTGGGATCATTTGCGACGTATTCTCTGGGACGACGTTTCAGAATCCGAGGTTGTCACTCTACCCAGCGCTCGCCGGCATCGTCCTCGATGACCCCGACCTTGACGACCGATTTGCATCGCTGACTACCCAGCTTGAGGACACCGAACCTCCACCGCCAGCAGAGAACTCCGACGACCAGATGTCTGAAGACTCGGACGGGTGCCTGAAAGTAGCCGGGGGCGGAGCTGCGCCCCACGGGCAAGCTGATCACAGACTTCGCAGAGCGGGAGCTGGTTTATATTACGGTGCAAATCACAGCCACAGCGTTTCATGGCCACTACATCCCCGTTGAGAAAGTTAATTCCTCTTGGCTAAAATTGACATGTCTGGGCGCTGTGGTGAGAAGTGGTATGGGAGTGATTCTTCCTTGTGGTTTCGCACGGGGAGAGATTCAGAGTTGCCTGGAAGTGACCGGGAGTGATTTCTCCCTTGTGAATTTACGGGGGAGAGATTTTATCATGAAGTGCCAGGAGTCTACGGGGGGAAGGGGGGGCCACTCGGGGACGCCCTAGTCGTCAGTGCTCAAGATGAATAACTTTCGTAACGGGTAAGTAGTTGGGCCTGTACAAAACGCCCAGAGGGCGGAAATCAGGGCTGCACTCAGGTGGACATCATGGTCATGGAGCCGCCAGGTATACCTCGTAGATAATGCCTATGTACAAAAGGGCCTAGAATCAATCATTCAAGGACGACCCCATAAGTTTCGTTCTCATGCAGATCTTTGGCGCAGGATTCGGTTCGCGATCGAGACAAAAGGCAGGGGGAACTTCAATGCCAAGAAGGTGAAGTCACACCAGACTGCAGAACAACGACAGGGAGAGACCGCTCAGGCCGCTTCCGACAGACCACACAACGAGGCAGCGGACACACTTGCAGTGGAGGGAGCTCGTGCTCATGCTTTACCTTTCGCTTGGGAGGAGAAGTCACAGTGCAGAATTAAACTCGGCAAGCGAGTCCAAAGCTACCTCCTGGACATTATACAAGCTCGTGCCACGGAGAGCGTGTCCCGCTGGGGCCGCAAACATCGTGGAGCAGCAGTGCAATAATTTCTTGATCAATCAGAAACCATGCTAGACCATCATGAGATTGCCCTCGACTACTCGTACGAGGAGGAGGAAGACGTCTTCGGTCTGGGAGGCAGCATGCACGGAGAAGATCAGGATCAGGTGCCACCACTACCACAGCAACATGGAGACCCCGCGTCTCTTGCCAGTCCACCCACAAGCAGAAGACTCCGTACCAAGACGACACCGACGACGACTTCACCACAGGTCAGTTCGACGCCTGGGTCAACGCGGTCTACAGGGTCAACGGCTACGCCAATTATACGGGTCCTCAGAACTGACAACGATTCTGAGGACCCGTGCGAAGGACGTGATAACGTCCTAGCCCAACCTCACAGAGGCGAGGGGAAGCAGCGCCAAGCTGCCGCATGTCCTGCTGCATGTCCTGCCGCATGTCCTGCTGTCAGTCCTCCTGTCATCCCACCAGCCACCGCCACCAAGGAGAAGGTCTTCCCTCAGTACTGGTGGGAACCACGCTCGACAACATACAGCCAGCCACCACTCGTCAACACGAGCCTCGAGGGCATCAACTTCACGAAGTGCGAATGGATCTGGAACATCTCTCTTATCGAACCTCTCTGCTGGTATTGGTCAACTACCTGGATCGATTCGAACCCCACCTACACTGCAGAGAAGGAGAAGTTTGAGACCTTAGCCAACTCGCAGACAGCAAACATCCTCATCTTACTGGACATTGTGGCCGCTACGGGTGAGTTTGTCGCTAGACGTGGGGGCGACGGTCGTCTTGTCTCGATATGTACGCAAGCCAAGATGCTCTCAGCCGCCACAAACAACTTGTTTACCAAGGTGGGAAAGAAGGCCAGCACGACGTCATGCCACAAAGCCACGAAGCAGTCGCAGACCGCCTTTCCAGCTTTCAAAGAATGCCGACAACTCACGGCTCTGGGATTGGCCAAGAGCACGGGTATCCAAGGAAGGCTGCGGACACTACGCCCCGAGACGGTGAATTCATTATTATTCAACTGGGCCAGCTTGTTCGCAACAGAACCCGACACGAAGTCATGGTCTAACGTCTTCTTTCCAGAGACCTTTCATCCCCGACCACTGTGGACAGGGAACTTGAGGTGTGACTGCGGATCACCTCCCCCGAAGCTCCTGCACAGACTACGCGGAAAACAACCGCGACCAGCTTCGCCACCGCAACGAGCAGCATCACAGACAGCCCCGACTCCACTAACCACCACGCCGACCTCGAGTCGATTACGAAGCACGAGTTCTCCAGCGACCTCTTCTTCTACTCCCTCGGGTTCAGGTTTACAAGCAACGCGCGAAGCTCCGATACACAAGTTAAATCACACTACTTTACGGAGGCCCACGACTTTCTCGGACGCAGAGACAGCCATGTTATCATCAATCTCCAACCGACTCTGGCGGAAGGGAGAGGAACAACGACTGTTCCATAACTGAGCTGCCTTGCAGGGCCCCGCCCTTCACTACTTCGATACGCAGTTCAAGAACTGCGAGACCAAGACTCTCAAGTGCGCGAAAGGCGAGGAAGTGATGGACATATCAACCCGCTTGGGTGTATGCTGGACTCAGAAAGCCAGAACCAGATGCCCTGGTCGACCCCTTTCAGTTCCCTGGAGAGGAAAGTTGGCAGAGTATAACATCGAGCGCGGAAGACTGATCGGACTGTACAACAGGCAGATCACCCACCACAACAAAGCTGCTAGATGCGACAGCGACCTGCATCTCTTCGCCGAGGCAGATCCTGACCGACCCAAGCCACTCACATGCCTCCGAGTTGGTTGCTATCTAAATTTGGAGCCGACAGACCAAGACACATTCGATACGACGGCAGCCACTACATGCAGCGGTACGGGAATTCCAACAACAACTCCACCGACAGCGACAGCGACATCCTCTTCTTCGTCTTCGAGCTGTGCTATGTTGGTTCCCTCTTTGAGATCAGCAGCTTCATCGTGCGGGCGGTGAAGCGTTCAGTGATGGCACTCCAGAGTACGGGTACCAGCGCATGAACACGACCCCCCGCTTTAAGGCAAGACAATTTTTCTTGTTAGAATCCGAAGACGCTCCACTTTGCCTTTTGGACTCCTGGTTAATGCAAACAATTGTATTCCCGAATGTAGAGGCGCTCCGGTTTCCTGATGGATGTCTGATAGAATTCCGCACACGGCAGCGTTGTATACTGGAATATGGAGGCGCCCCCTTTCCCTTATGGCGTTTTGTTGCTTTTTTTCCCAACCATCCTGTGGTGTTGGGTCCTCGTTTTGAAGAGACGGTGCCCCGCGTTCTCCTTCCTCCTCCCGCTGCCCCCTCCCTCCTGCCATCATCATCACCTTCACCATCATCATCGTCATCATCATCATCGTCATCATCATCATTATCATCATCATTATCATCATTATTCCTCTCCTCTCCTCTCCTCTCCTCTTCTCCTCTCCTCTTCACCCACCCAGTACACTGTTTCGTGGCTCCATAGGGAGCTCCACCGAAGGCCCCAGTGCCCGCGGCCGCATGCGCCACCCACACATATTTCGGCACACCCCTCACACGTTTCGTGGCTCCATAGGCAGCTCCACCGAAGGCCCCAGTGGCCGCGGCCGCATGCGTCACCCACACCCATTTCGGCACACCCCTCACACGTTTCGTGGCTCCATAGGGAGCTCCACCGAAGGCCCCAGTGCCCGCGGCCGCATGCGTCCCCACACCCATTTCGGCACACCCTCACATTGCGTCACCCACACCCATTTCGTGGTGGCTCCATAGGGAGCTCCACCGAAGGCCCCAGTGCCCGCGGCCGCATGCGTCACCCACACCCATTTCGGCACACCCCTCACACGTTTCGTGGCTCCATAGGGAGCTCCACCGAAGGCCCCAGTGCCCGCGGCCGCATGCGTCACCCACACCCATTTCGGCACACCCCTCACACGTTTCGTGGCTCCATAGGGAGCTCCACCGAAGGCCTCAGTGCTGCCGCCCGCATGCGTCACCCCCACCCATTTCGGCACCCCCCCCGCATTTCTCGCACGGCAGGGTCATCACCACGGTGGCGTGCCAGGGGCGCACCATGCGCGAAGGCGACGGGGCGGGGGAACGGCGCTCCGGGGGCGGCCAGACCTCCGGGGCGCGAGCAGTCCGCGGCCAGACCATCTCTCGGTCCTGTGGACTCTCGCCCTGGGCCGTCGGCTGCCCGGCGCGCTGCTCCCTCGGTCGACGTCGCCCAGGCGTGATCCTGGATTGCGGCCGCCACGAGGTAGGGAACGGCAAGAAGGAGGACGACGACTGGTGGCTGGAGCTCTACGTGCTGCTCTCGCGCGCCACGCGCCACGAGGACCTCCTGCTCATGCGGGCGCCGCGCATCGAGTTCTTCCTGGCAGGGCCGCCGCAGGGCTTGCGGAAGCAGCTGGAGCAGTTTGCGGCGCGCACGAAGCGGTGCAGGAGGGAAGCGACGGCCCTCGCCAGGGAGCTCGGCTTCACCGAGTTCATCCGCGAGGCCTGACCTGAGGAGCGTCTCCCCCGAGCCGCGCCTTCTCTCGACTGCCCGACTAATTGTTTGGCCTCGCGCCGCGGACGACCCGCGCGCGTCGCTGGGACCCTCTCGGGGCGACCAGCGCGCGTCGCGGGAACTCCGTGCTGCGGGGGGCCCGGCGCCTCGTTCGCCCGTCGTCGCTCTGCCCAGCGGTCAGAGACTTGCCCGCTATCAGCCAGCCAGTTAGCTAGTCAGCTCTCTCTGCTTCGCGCAGCGGACGACCCGCGCGCGTCGCTGGGACCCCGCCCGGGGCGACCAGCGCGCGTCGCGGGGACTCCGCGCTGCGCTGCGCCCGCAGCCTTGGATTTTGGAGTGCGCGGGCAAAGAGGAAGGAAAAGAAGAGCCGAAAGCGGGCGCGATCCTCGCAAGAGGCGTGCCGACATGGGCGTCGCGACGTGCGGACGCTGCCGTCGGGGTTCCCGCGGAAGCTGCCTGCGGCGGCCACGCCCAGTGTCGCGTGTGTTCGGACAGGCATGCTCGACACTTACACTAGGCGTTTCCATGATCGCATTCATGCAAATATATTCACTCGCGCGCAGACCCATTCATGCTCAGATTCCCTCGCGCTCTGACTCGCCCGCGTTCTTTCTCTCGTAATCAGATCTATCGTATTCCTTTGCGTTGTGTACCCCGCCACATTTCGGCACACCCCTCGTGCGGTTCGTGGCCCCATAGGGGGCGCCACCGAAGAAGATATTCACAATTGCGATACTCACAACTGCATATGGTTGGGTCCTTCGCCAGGATATTTTTTTCCCAACCCTCCTTGGTTGGGTATTCGTTTTGAATAGAGCAGTGTGGTCGCGTCCTTCCTCCTCCCGCCTCCCGCCTCTTTCCTGCCTCTTTCTGTCTTGCCTGCGGGGGGCTGCGATCTGTGAAACTGTCGCCACTTTCGAGGCCTGCTGGGGGGCCCAGCACAGTGAGGGCGACGCGCGGACCCAAATTAGACCTCGCCATTCCTGGGGGGCTGCGATCTGTGAAACTGTCGCCACTTTCGAGGCCTGCTGGGGGGCTCAGCATAGAGGGTAATCGCGGCAGATTCAAATTAGACCTCGCCATCCCTGGGGGGGGGGGCTGCGATCTGTGAAACTGTCGCCACTTTCGAGGCCTGCTGGGGGGTCCAGCATAGAGGGTAATCGCGGCAGATCCAAATTAGACCTCGCCCTCCCTGGGGGGCTGCGATCTGTGAAACTGTCGCCACTTTCGAGGCCTGCTGGGGGGTCCAGCATAGAGGGTAATCGCGGCAGATTCAAATTAGATCTCGCCATCCCTGGGGGGATGCGATCTGTGAAACTGTCGCCACTTTCGAGGCCTGCTGGGGGGTCCGGCATAGAGGGTGATTGCGGCAGATTCAAATTAGACCTCGCCATCCCTGGGGCTGCGATCTGTGAAACTGTCGCCACTTTCGAGGCCTGCTGGGGGGCCCAACAGTGAGCCCATGGTCCAGTTTACATAGAAAGTGGCTGCGTCCAGGTGGTCACGTCCGACGGCCACGCGGCGTTCCTGAAGCACAATGGGAGTTGTGTGGCGCGCGGCGACAATCACTATGGCCAGTGTAACTTCCCCGCTTTTCCTGGCGAGCTCACATACACGCATGTAGCCGTTGGCGATGGCCATGCGGTTCTTCTTCGATGCGATGGCACGGCCGTGGCTTACGGGGATAATTATCTCCACCAGTGCGACATCCCGCCGCTTGTCGCGGACGTGACCTACGTGAGGGTGACTGCTGGCTACAAAAGCACGGTGCTCATCAGGGGCGACGGCGCCGCTGCAGCGTGCGGCTTCGGCCGCGCGGGCATCATCCTGAACCCCCCCTCGTCGATCTACACGTTCGTGCCCCATGCGCTGCCCATGCTGATGCTGCAGGCGACCCTCAAGGGCAGACGCGTGAAGTTTTTGTCTTTCAGCGGGGCGGAGCGCTGCAGAACCGACGCCTCGCCCGGCATGCGACTGTCCGAACTGTGCCGCCGTTTGAGGTGCGAGTGGCGCTACGGGCGACTCGGCCGTGGAATGCAGGGGGTCGACGCGGTCCTGCCGAACGGGCGCCTGCTCAGCGGCGCGTCGCCCGATGAGACTGTCGCGAGCGCCTGGGGTCTTCGCCCGAGGCGCGTGCGCGGCAAGCGCACGCGCGCCGCGTACTGGGGCGTTCACTGAGACATTGACGAGGCCGCCA
>CAUYUJ010016018.1:25000-45000 GCA_963575745.1 Prorocentrum cordatum | reverse complement strand
ATGCGTGCCAGGTGCGCGGACCGCGCATGTCACGCGCGTGAAGTGCGGCGCGTGTGTCCGGCCCTCCGTCGGGCGGGGAGGGACGGCCTGGACGCCCGACGCCGTTTTTGTTGTTGTTGTTGTTGTTGTTGTTGTTGTTGTTGTTGTTGTTGCTGTTGTTGTTGTTGCTGTTGTTGCTGTTGCTGTTGTTGTTGCTGCTGTTGTTGTTGCTGTTGAATGTTGACTACTAAACGGTTATTATTGTTGGACCCCCCCAGGCGCCCTGGCGCTCTCGCCTCGGCGCCGGCTACCTTTTCGTTGAACATGAGGCTCACGCTCGAGCGGTTTGGTGGGCGCCAAAACTGGCCCCCTAATAATAACAACGCTCCCGCTCGAGTTTTTTTTTTGTTGTTGTTGTTTTTTTCCCCCCCCCCCCCCCCAAGAGCCGGTGCTCTTGCTCGCCGCCGAAAACCGCCGCCCCCCGCGCTTGACGACTTCCCATTTTACCTTTGACTGGCGCGCTTCTTTGTCTCTCATCGGCGTCGCCCCCAGCACGAACAACGCTCCCGCTCGAGATTTCCTTTTTTTGTTTTGCTCAGAGCTAGTGCTTTTGCTCGCCTCCGAAAACCGCCGCCCCAACAAAACCAGTGCTCCCGCCCGAGACTTCCTCCCGTTTTACACTGGACTGGCGCCCAACTCTCTTTTGAATTGGCGCCGCCCCCAGCAAGAACAACGCTCCCGCTCGAGGCTTCCTCCCTTTTTCCTGAAGACGGTGCTGTTCCTCGCCGCCGACAGCCCTCGTCCCGACAAAACTGCGGCTCCCGCTCGAGACTTCTTTCCTTCTTACTCAAGGCGGTGTTCCTCCTCGCCGCTCACAACCGCCGTCCCAACAGAACCAGCGCTCCCTCTCGAGACTTCCTGATGTATCACGCTGGACTAGCGCCCTACTCTCTTCTGCATTGGCGCCGCTCCCAGCAACAACAGCACCCCTTCGAGACTTCTCGCTTTCGATTCAGGGCCAGGTCCTTGCCTCGCCGCCGACAGCCCCCATCCCCACCAAGCCAATCCTATCGCTCGATACTTCCTTGTGCTCTACCCTTGGCTGGGGTTCAACTGGCGGTCTCGCATCGGCGCAGCAGGGTGCGGGCATGTGTTTTCGAGGCGGGATATGTTGACATTCCTCGGAGGAGGTGTTTGCAAGACCTCATTGGGCGGGATATCTGGGAATGGGAATAACGGACCCCCGCGATAGAACAATAATCCCCCATGGTGGGGATGGTTTTTATGATGGTCGCATGCTGCGTGTGGAAGCACCGCGCATGAGGTATAATGATTGTTGTTGTTGTTGTTGCTGCTGCTGCTGCTGCTGTTGTTGTTGTTGTTGTTGTTGTTGTTGTTGTTGTTGTTGTTGTTGTTGTTGTTGTTGTTGTTGAATTTTCACTTCTGAAGAATAATTATTGTTGATGCCCCCCGTCCAGTGCACATTGTTTTTCTCGATTGAAGTGCCCTTCCCGTGGCTCGCACCCTTTATTTATCATGGAAAGTCCTGTGGGTCAAACTGTGTCGTTGGCCCCCGGGTTACAACAACAACGGCTCCCGCTTGAGACTTCCTTACAATTTAGCCAGGACCCCCGCTCCCGCCCGAGACTTCCCTGCATTTTATTCAGGAATCGCGCTCTCGCTTGGGACTTCCTTACAATTTATGCAGGAATCGCTCTCCCGGCGCTCTGGAGTCGCGCTCTCGCTGGAGACTTGCTTGCAATTTACTGAAGAATACCGTCCTTGCGTTGGAATTTCTTACAATTTACTCAAGCGCCGCGCTCCCGACACCCAGGCACCCAGGAGTCGCGCTCACGTTTAGGTTTCCCTCACAGATTACATAAGAATCGGGATCTTGCTGCCCTTCGTGGCCCCATTGCAGTCCTTCGTGGCCCCCTCGCTTTGTTTCGTGGCCCCGTTGCAGCCTTTCGTGGCCCCCTCGCTGCCCTCCGCGGCCCCGTTGCAGCCCCTCGTGGCCTCCTCGCTGCCCTTCGTGGCCCCGTTGCAGCCCTTCGTGGCCTCCTCGCTTTGTTTCGTGGCCCCGTTGTAGCCCTTCGTAGCCCCCTCGCTGCCTTTCGTGGCCCCGTCGTAGCCCTTCGTGGCCCCGTTGCATCCCTTCGTGGCCCCCTCGCTGCCCTGCGTGGCCCCCTCGCTGCTCTTCGTGGCCCCATATATGTATGCCCTTCGTGGCCCCCGCTCGTTCGCGCCCGTGGTGGCCCCATATGCATGCCCTTCGTGGCCCCGTTGCATCCCTTCGTGGCCCCCTCGCTGCCCTTCGTGGCCCCACATATGTATGCCCTTCGTGGCCCCCGCTAGTTCGCGTCCGTGGTGGCCCCATATGCATGCCCTTCGTGGCCCCCTCGCTGCCCTTCGTGGCCCCGTTGCTGCCGTCAGTGGCCCCGTCCTTGCCCTCTGCGGCCCAGTATACGTATGCCCTTCGTGGCCCCCGCTCGTTCGCGCTCTTCGTGGCCCCATACGCATTCCCTTCGTGTCCCCGCTGTCGCCCTTCGTGGCCTACTTCGTGTCCTCGTGGCCCTGCTGTCGTTCTCTCTCGCTCTCGCTTTCGCTCGTCGTTATCGTCGCCGTCGTCGTCGTCGTCGTCGTCGTCGTCGTCGTCGCCGTCGTCGTCGTCGACGTCGTCGTCGTCGTCGTCGCCGTCGTGGTCGGTCCCCTGTCCGTCCCTGTTGGGGTCGGGTCGACGGTCCGCGGCCACCCCGCCGATCAGCGTTGCCGCTGGCCAGGCCGACGGTCCGCGGCCGCCCCGCCCCTTGCCGGGGCCCGGGCTGCAGGGAAGAAAGGTATACCCCCCAAAAGGGGTTCGATCGAAGACGAAGAGGGCGGGTATCGAGGGTTTGGGAAATACGCGTTAATGGACACTCGAGCAGATAAGGGCGAACAGTTTAAAAATGATGATGATTGTTGTTGTTGTGGTTTTGGTTGTGTGTGGTTGTGGTTGTGGTTGTGGTTGTGGTTGTGGTTGTGGTTGTGGTTGTGGTTGTGGTTGTTGTTGTTGTTGTTGTTGTTGTTGTTGTTGTTGTTGTTGTCGTTGTCGTTGTCGTTGTCGTTGTCGTTGTCGTTGTCGTTGTTGTTGTTGCTGTTGTTGTTGTTGTTGTTGTTGTTGTTGTTGTTGTTGTTGTTGTTGTTGTTATTGTTGTTGATTTCTCATTTCTGAAGAATAATTATTGTTGACCCCCCAGGGGTGCATACTTTTTTTTCTGCATCAAAGTGTGCCCCTCGACCCTCGCACCTTGCTGTTTGACAGGGGAAGTCTTGATGCTCAAACTGGGCCCCTGGCCCCCGGGTTACAACAACAACGGCTCCCGCTTGAGACTTCCTTACACTGTAGCCAGGACCCCCGCTCCCGCCCGAGACTTCCTCGCATTTTATTCAGGAATCGCGCTCTCGCTTGCGACTTCCTTACAATTTACTCAGGAATCGCTCTCTCCGCCGCTCTGGAGTCGCGTTCTCGCTGGAGACTTGTTTGCAACTTACTGAAGAATGGCCTTGCGTTGGGATTTCTTACAATTTGCCCAAGCGCCGCGATCCCGACACCCAGGCACCCAGGAGACGCGCCCATTGTGGCCCCATGTGCATGCCCTTCGTGGCCCCGCTGTCGCCATTTGTATCCCCCTCACTGTCCTACGTGGCCCAGTTGCTACCCTCAGTGGCCCCATAGTTGCCTTCTGTGGCCTCGCATTATCTGCACTTCGTGGCCCCCGCTCGTTCGCGCTCTTCGTGGCCCCATACGCATTCCCTTCGTGTCCCCGCTGTCGCCCTTGTGGCCTACTTCGTGCCCTTCTTGGCCCTGCTGTCGTTCTCTCTCGCTCTCGCTTTCGCTCGTCGTCGCCGTCGTCGTCGTCGTCGTCACCACCGTCGTCTTCGTCGTCGTCGTCGTCGTCGTCGTCGTCGTGGTCGGTCCCCTGTCCGTCCCTGTTGGGGTCGGGTCGACGGTCCGCGGCCGCCCCGCCGATCAGCGCTGCCGCTGGCCAGGCCGACGGTCCGCGGCCGCCCCGCCGCTTGCCGGGGCCCGGCCTGCAGGGAAGAAAGGTATACCCCCCAAAAGGGGTTCGATCGAAGACGAAGAGGGCGGGTATCGAGGGTTTGGGAAATACGCGTTATTGGACACTCGAGCATATAAGGGCGAACAGTCTTAACATTGATGTTGTTGTTGTTGTTGTTGCTGTTGTTGTTGTTGTTGTTGTTGTTGTTGTTGGTGTTGTGACTGTTGTTGTTGTTGTTGTTGGTATTGTTATTGTTATTGTTATTGCTATTGTTATTGTTGTTGTTGTTGTTGTTGTTGTTGTTGTTGTTGTTGTTGTTGTTGTTGTTGTTGTTGTTGTTGTTGTTGTTGTTGTTGTTGTTGTTGAACTCTCACTATTGAAGAACAATATTGTTGATCCCCCTCTGGTGACCATTGTGTTTTTCCCTACCAACCTGTGGTGTTGGGTCCTCGTTTTGAAGAGACAGCGCCCCGCGTCTCCTCCTTTCCTCCTCTCTCTTCTCCTCTCCTCCTCCTCCTCCTTCTTCTCCTCCTCCTCCTCCTCCACCTCCTCCTCCTCCTCCCTCTCCTCCCCCCCTCCTCCTCCTCCTCCTCCTCTCCCCTCCTCCCTCCTCCTTCTCCTCCTCCTCCTCCTCCTCCTCCTCCTCCTCCTCTATCTCCTCCTCCTCCCTCCCCCTCCCCTCCCTCCTCCTCCTCCTCCTCCTCCTCCTCCTCCTCCTCCTCCTCCTCCTCCTCCTCCCGCGGGGACCGCCACCCGTTTTGGCGCACCCCTCACACGGTTCGTGGCCCCATAGGGAGCTCCACCGAAGGCCCCAGTGGCAGGGTCCACATGGCGACGCCGCCCCATTTTGGCGCACCCGTCACACGGTTCGTGGCCCCATAGGGAGCTCCACCGAAGGCCCCGGTGGCAGGGTCCACATGGCGGCGCCGCCCCATTTTGGCGCACCCCTCACACGGTTCGTGGCCCCATGGGGGGCTCCACCGAAGGCCCTAGTGGCAGGGTCCACCTGTGGGCCTCACACGGTTCGGGGCCTCATAGGGAGCTCCACCAGAGGCCACAGTGGCAGGGTCCACATGGCGGCGCCGTCCCATTTTGGCGCACCCTTCGCGCGGTTCGTGGCCCCATACGGAGCTCCACCGAAGGCCCCAGTGGCAGGGTGCGCATGTCGGCGCCGCTCCTTTTGGCGCACCCCTCACACGGTTCGTGGTCCCATAGGGAGCTCCACCGAAGGCCCTAGTGGCAGGGTCCGCATGGCGGCGCCGCCCCATTTTGGCGCACCCCTCGCACGGTTCGTGGCCCCATAGGAAGCTCCACCGAAGGCCCCAATGGCAGGGTCCGCATGGCGGCGCCGCCCCTTTTTGGACCTCCCTCACACAGTTCGTGGCCCCAAAGGGGGCTCCACCGAAGGCCCCAGTGACAGGGTGTGCAAGGCGGCGCCGCCCCTTTTCGGCGCACCCCTCACACGGCTCGTGGCCCCATAGGGAGCTCCACCGAAGGCCCCAGTGGCAGGGTCCACATGGCGGCGCCGCTTCATGTTGGCGCACCCCTCACACGGTTCGTGGCCCCATAGGGAGCTCCACCGAAGGTCGCAGTGGCAGGATAGATGTGGTGGGTGGCAATTGGTGCCTGGAATGGTAGGTGGTGGCACGAATGCCTTGAGATGGAGGTACGGGTCACCCCCCCCTACGGCCGTCTTCGTTGGCCGAGGGACCGTAGGGGGGTCCTCGGCCCCCTCCGGTGCCTATTGACGGCAAAATGGAAGGTTGACTGGCGGGAGCGGGAACCCTCGCAACCCCATTGATGGAAGCTGCGAGGGGTGTGAGGCCTAATGACGGTCCTCACCGACGAGGCCTAATGACGGTCCTCGCCGAGGGGAGGGGCGAGAGGGAGGGGGGCCACTCCGGGTGTCGATGCCGCCCGCGATGCCTCTCACTCCTGAGGCGGGATTCCTGCAAATGGGGGCCCACAAACCGGCACACACAGCTTCTACTCCGAGACTGTGTATACGCCACCCCCCCCGGAACTTCCAGGATTAATTTTTCACTACATCGACGGGTGGGCCGGACAAGGGTGGGGTGATAGGGGGGCGGGGTCGCGAAGTCGCATCCCCACCAAGAAAAAGTCCCATGCCTCCCCTGGGGAATGGAACAAGGTGGGAAGTGCCATTTCGGACCAGGACCCCCGGAGCCGGCCAAAGCGTGGGGGAGGGGTCAAAATCTCCATAATCGTTTGGGGAAACAGCCCCAAATCCGCACACCAGACCAGAAGCCGGAGACCAGGGTCCACGAGGACCCAGGAAAAGGAGGGTCGATCGCCCCCGCCAGGAATTTGATACCACTCCAGGTCCGCGAAGGCGCCCCAGACGACGAAGCGACCGAGGCGTCGAGCTCGACCCCAGGCGAGTAATCCCCCACGTGCGCCGGCAGCACGGCGCGCGGCGCAGGCGAGGGGCTTGCGGGATCCTCGACTGGGGCAGCCCTAAAAGGACAGAAAATAAACCCAGCACCGTACCCCGCGATCCAGACATGCTGGTGCGGGGACGGGCAAGACAGAGGCAGAGGAGGAGAGAACGGGCAGGGAGGACAGGAGGAGGAGGAGAAGAGACAAGGCAAGAAAAACGGGGGGGGGGAAAGGGGGCGGGCAAGGGGCCAGAGCGGGGACGGGGAAGAGAGGGGCGGGGGGACAGAGACTGAAGTCAAACGTAGATTTGTGGCCCCAAGGGATCCTGGAGGTAGGTCTTCTCGATTGGTTGGCGGGGAGTGGGCACGACCGCATGAGTGCCACTACAGCACGGGTCGAACCATCACCCTAGGTGGGCGGGGAGAGGGACACGACGGCATGAGTGCCACTACAGCACGGGTCGAACCGTCACCCTTGGTGCACTGCTGGGGTGGCCTAAGTGCCAAAATGTAAAAATGTAAAGGCTGACTGACATTGACAGGCACAATCAGCCGGCAGGGGAATAAATCCAGTTCACGGCCCAAAGGAGGATAGATGTGGTGGGTGGCAATTGGTGCCTGGAATGGTAGGTGGTGGCACGAATGCCTTGAGATGGAGGTACAGGTCCCCCCCCCTACGGCCGTCTTCGTTGGCCGAGGGACCGTAGGGGGGTCCTCTTACACAGTTCGTGGCCCCACAGAGAGCTCCACCGGAGGCCCCAGTGGCAGGGTCCGCGTTGCGCCACCGCACCATTTTTGGGCACCCCTCGCACGGTTCGTGGCTCTGTAGATAATCCGCCGAAGGCCCCAGTGGCAGGGTCCACATGGCGGCGCCGCACCCATTTTGGCGCACCCCTCACACGGTTCGTGGCTTCAAAGGGAGCTCAACCGAAGGCCCCAGTGGCAGTGTCCACATAGCGGCGCCGCACCCATTTTGGGGCACCCCTCACACGGTTCGTGGCTTCAAAGGGAGCTCAACCGAAGGCCCCAGTGGCAGGGTCCGCATGGCGGCGCCGTATTCATTTTGGTGCACCCCTCACACGGTTCGTGGCCCATAGGGAGCTCCACCGAAGGCCCCAGTGGCAGGGTCCGCATGGCGGCGCCGCATCATTTTGGGGTACCCCTCACACGATTCGTGGCCCCATAAGGAGCTCCACCGATGGCCTTGGCGGCAGGGTCCACATGGCGACGCCGCCCCATTTTGGCGCACCCGTCACACGGTTCGTGGCCCCATAGGGAGCTCAACCGAAGGCCCCAGTGGCAGGGTGCGCATGGCGGCGCCGCCCCTTTTCGGCGCACCCCTCACACGGTTCGTGGCCCCATAGGGAGCTCCACCGAGGGCCCCAGTGGCAGGGTCCGCATGGCGGCGCCGCCCCATTCTTGCGCACCCCTCTCGCGGTTCGTGGCCCCATGGGGAGCTCCACCGAAAACGGTGTACAAAACGGGGTATTCACGGTTGCGCACGGTTGGGTCCTTCGCCAGGATAGTTTCAATTGAAGTGCTTCCCCCGTGGCGCGCATCCGGTTTTTTATCAGGGAAAGTCACTCGGTTCAAGTTGTGCTCCTGGCCCACGGGTTGCAACAACAACGGGTCCCGCCTGAGACTTCCTCACAATTTAGCCCGGGCCCCGCTCCCGCCTGAGACTTCCTCGCATTTTAGTTAGCAATCGCGCTCTCGCTTGGAACTTCCTTTCAATTTGTGTAGGAATCGCTCTCTCGGCGCTCTGGAGTCGCGCTTTCGCTGGAGACTTGCTTGCAATTTACTGGAGAAACGCGCTCTTGCGTCGGAGTTCCATGCAATTTACTTATGCGCCGCGCTCCCGACATTCAGGCACCCAGGAGTCGCGCTCACGCTTAAGAGGACTCCCTCGCAGCTTACTTAGGAATCTGGATCTCGCTGCCCTTCGTTGCCCCGTGGCAGTCCTTCGTGGCCCCCTCGCTGCCCTTCGTGGACCCGTTGCAGCCCTTCGTGGCCCCCTCGCTGCCCGTCGTGGCCCCGTTGCAGCCCTTCGTGGCCCCCTCGCTGCCCTTCGTGGCCCCGTTGCAGCCCTTCGTGGCCCCCTCGCTGCCCTTCGTGGACCCGTTGCAGCCTTTCGTGGCCCCCTGGCTGCCTTTCGTGGCCCCGTTGCAGCTCTTCGTGGCCCCCTCGCTGTCCTTCGTGGTCAAGTTGCAGCCTTTCGTGGCTCCCTCGCTGCCCTTCGTGGCCCCGTCGCTGCCTTTCGTGGCCCCGTTGCACCCCCTCGTGGCCCCCTCGCTTCGTTTCGTGGTCCCATATATGTATGCCCTTCGTAGCCCCCGCGCGTTCGCGCCCGTCGTGGTCCCGCATGCATGCGCTTCGTGGCCCCGCTGTCGCCATTCGTGGCCCCCTCGCTGCGCTTCGTGGACCCGTTGCTGCCCCCAGTGGCCCCGTTCTTATCTTCTGCGGCCCAATATATGTATACCCTTCTGTGGCCCCCGCTCGTTCGCGCCCGTCGTTGCCCCATATGCATGCCCTTCGTGGCCCCGCTGTCGCCATTTGTGGCCCCCTCGCTGTCCTACGTGGCCCCGTTGCTACCCTCAGTGGCCCCGTCGTTGCCCTCTGCGGCCCCGCATTATCTGCCCTCCGTGGCCCCCGCTCGTTCGCGCCATTCGTGGCCCCATACGCATGCCCTTCGTGGCCCCGCTCTCGCCCTTCGTGGCCCGCTTCCTGCCCTTCGTGGCCCCGTTGTCGCTCTCGCTCTCGCTCTCACTTTCGCTCGTCGTGGTGGTGGTGGTGGTGGTGGTGGTCGTCGTCGTCGTCGTCGTCGTGATCGTCGTCGTGGTCTGTCCCCTGTCCGTCTCTCTTGGGGTCGGGTTGCCGCCGATCAGCGCTGCCGCTGGCCAGGCCGACGGTCCGCGGCCGTCCCGCCGCTTGCTGGGGCGCAGCCTGCAGGGAAGAAATATATACCTCCCAAAGGGGTACGATCGAAGACGAAGAGGGCGGGTATCGAGGGTTTGGGAAATACACGCTGAATGCTTTTGAGCAGATGAGAGCGATTCGTCTTAAACTGATTGTTGTTGTACCTACGCAGTTTTTACCTATGCATGTATGTATGTCTGTATGCAGGTGTGTGTGCTTATGTATGCCTGTATGTATATACGCATGGCCAGTAGGTATGCATGTATGTATGTATGTATTTATGTATGTGTGTATGTGTGTATGCATGCATGCATGCATGCATGCATGCATGCATGCATTCATGTATGTATGTATATATGCATGTATGTATGTATGTATGTATGTATGTATGCATGCATGCATGTATGTATGTATGTATGTATGTATGTATGTATGTATGTATGTATGTATGTATGTGTGTGTGTGTATGTGTGTATGTATGTGTGTATGTATATGTGTATGTATTTTGTGTTTGTACGTACATATATACACACGCATGTATGTATGCATGCATGCATGCATGTATGTATGTATGCATGTGTGCATGTATGCATTCATGCAGCATACATGTATCTATCTATGTATGTATATACGTATGTATGTATGGATGTATATATATATATATATATATATATATATATATATATATATATATATGCAGAATTATATATATAGGTCAAGACAAGCGTTTGCCCCCAGATCGATGGATCCCTTTCTCGGAGTCCCGTGCCTTTTTGTTCCACGGCTCCAGGGCCCGAAGAGGCCCCCCCCCGAGGCCGAAGCGGCGGACACACGCGCCGCCGTCCTCTCCGCGGCGCCGGGAGGCCCTTGTGGCAGGAGGGGGGGGGGGAGTGGGTCCCAAAGTTCTGGACGCGCCCCGCAGGGTCGTGGGGCCGGTGCGCGGCAAGGCGTGCCGGCACGTCCAGTGCTTCGGGCTGGACGCGTACCTGGCCATCAACCGGCAGATGCAGGCCTTCAACAGTCGCTGGCCTTCCCCTCTGCCAGCCCGGGAGGGAGAGCGGGAGGCGGGAGAGCTGGGCGGGGCCAGGGCGAGGACAAGTCCGTTCTGGAGCGCTCCGGAACGCTCTCAGAGCGCTCGCGCTCTGAGAAGGCCGCGGCGCCCAAGACAGCCTCCCGAGCCGCCCGATTTGCGAGATCCTCAATTCCTCTCGCTTCGCGGGGTGCACGTCCGGAGCACGTCCAGTCACGTCGTCGCGGAGCCTCTTGGGAGCCTTTTGGGGGCCTCCTGGAGGCCTCCTGGGAGCTTCCTTGGGCCTCTTGGGGACTTCTTTGGGGCCTCTCCCCCCTCCCTCCTTTTCATACTCCCTCCCCATATTTTCTTCCAGCGCCGGCTCTAATCATGGGCGCCGCTGTGACCAACTTCGACCTGGCTGGCGCTGCGCCGCAGTTCGCCCAGGTTGGAAAAATGGCAGTACACTCTAGTCGCTGCGTGGCCTTTGGGGGGCTTCTTTGGAGCCTTTGGGGAGGCTTCTTGAGGACATCTTGGAGGCCTCTTGGGGGCTTTTTGGGTGCCCTTGGGGGCCTCTTGGGGGCCTCTTGGGGCCTCTTGGGGGCGTCTTTGGCCGTGTTGGGGCGCTTTTGTGCCGTTTCGCCTCTACGGAGGCCGTCTTGGGGGCCTCTCGCGGCCGCCTTGGGGCCGTCTTGGGGTCCTCTTGGGCCGTCACAGGGGCCTCTTGTACCGTCTTGGGGGCCTCTTTGGGCCGTCTTTGGGTTCTGTTGGGCCGTATTGGGGCCCTCTTGGGGGCTTCTTGGGTTGTTCTGGAGCGATTTGGGATGCTGCTTGGGCCGCAAAGGCGAGAACGGTAAAATATTACCAAACCAAAGGGAAATCAAGGATTTCGGCTTCTGGAGGCGCAGTTGTGGGCGCTCTTGGGGCCCTCCTGGGCCGTCATTGGGGCTTTTTGGGCCCTCTTGGGGCCGTCTTGGACCGTCTCGGGGCCGTCTTGGCCCGCGCAGAGCCCATCTTGAGCCGTTTTGGCGCCCTCTTGGCCCCCCAAGATGCCCAAGAAGTCGACATCATCGATTTTCTATAGGTTTCGGTAGGTTTCTGAGCCCCGGGAGGGGGGGGGGCCACTTTGGTCCGTTCATGTGGCGCAGCTCCCAGGGGGGGTTAGGGGGGGAGACATAATAATGTAACACAATACAGTATGTGGGAATTATGCAAACATTGGACACATTGGATCCACTGCATTACAGCATCCGCGGAAAACGCTGCCGCTCAGCACGTGACTTCCAGACGTGGATTTTTCTTCCCCCCATGTCATATTCAAGAGGCCAGCGCCATTCCGCCGACCCCCAAGCAGAGCAGTGCTGGGATCTCGCGGGAGGTCTCTTGGGAGCCGTTTTGGGGCGTCTTTTGGGCCCCTTTTGGGCCTCTTGGGGGCCTCTTGGGGCCCTGTGTGGGTCTTTTGGGGCCTCGTGGGTGCCTCGTGGGGGCCGCTTTTGGGCCTCTTGGAGGCTGTCCCCGCCCGACTTTCTATCTTTGTCCTGGCTTTGGAGGACCGTGGGGCGTGGGAGGGAGGAGCGTGGGGCTTCCGCCTCCGCATGGGGGCGCGCCTCGAAGTTCCGGCCGGGGCGCGCCCCAGGAGGGATCGGGGGGTCGAAAAAACCATGCGTTGACAAAAGTCAAGAAAGGGAAGGCTCGGGGGGTCGAGCTCGAGCGGGGAGGACGCACAGGCCTCTGGGCGTCACGGGCGACATGACGACGGGCGTCTCCTGGCAGTTCGGGCTCCGTGGGGCCCTGTTCGGGCCCGCGGGGCCATGGAGAGTCTTGATTTGCATGCCAACCCCATGGTACGACAACCGACAGCCAGGCTGTGCGGGCGGACCCCAACGAGCGGGCGGGGGGGCTCCAGCGGTGGGGTCGGGCGGGCGGGCGAGCGAGCGTCCAAGCCGGCGAACGGGCAGACCCTAACGGGCGGGTCTGGGCGACAGGTCATTGGAGGCGGGGCGGACGGGGCCCAGTGTGAGCAGGTCGGGCGGGCGGGCCCCAAGGGGCCCGACAAGCGGGACGGGCAGACAGTGACCACGAGCCCAAGGTTCCGCACCCTGCGGGGATGAGAGCGCAAGGCACGACACCTCGATTGAGCCAACGTGGATTAGCGACGGGTCTCCCGTTCCCATGCCGAGTCGGCGCGCTCCACCAAATCGGGCGGCACTTGCGCCATTTTTCGGGGCTGTCTTCCCCGATCCTTGGACCTGGCGACCACGCGCCAGATCCACAGATCTCTACTTCAAATTGGCGTGCACCCGAGAGAAGGGCCCGCGACCAGTCTCGGGGAGATGGCCGAGAGCGCAAGGCCCTCCGCCGCGAACGAGGCACTAGCGTCAGAGAGGTCTGGGGTTGGCCATCATCAGGGACAAAGTCTGGAGGAGGATAGGCTAACGGGGGAACGCAGCGACCCCCAGTCGCTCATTGACCGCCAGTAGGGGTCCGATGGCCCGCCCCGCCCAAGACAGTGCGGATTCGATATCGGGGTCCTATCGCCGATCTATCGGCGATGCATCGCCGATTTCAGGTCGATGTGTCCCCCCCCTGGGCCAGTCCCCCCCTAACGTTGCCCCTCACATGAGGGCTCGATCAGGCAACTGATCCGCCCGATCGGTCGATGGGGCCCTTGCTGATCGGCAGGATTCTCGCTGCCGATCCGCGGATTGGACCCTTGCTCGGCAGGACACGGATCTGTGGAGGTGGCGGACGAGGTGGCGGAGCAGGAAGGCTCCGACCATTCTTTCTGGTGTCGTGTGCTTCACGGAGGCCGTGGCAGGTAAAACGTGTTGTCTCGACGCCGCCTCCTCCTCCCCTCTGCTGCTCCCTGCTCGCGGCCGGCCCCCTCGATCTCTTCGTGGCGCTTCGATCTGCTGGCTCCGAAGAGCTGCGGGGCCGGTCCTCCGCCTCTCGCACTGGCGCCCGCCGACCCCCCAGCCACGGCTGTCAGCGGCGTGCGTCTGTCCCTGTAGGTCGGTGGAAGTGGACAAGGTCCCTGCGTGGACTGTCGTGGGGGTGCGCTGCGCGGCGGCGAGGTCTCTCCTGGAGGTCCAGCCAGCAGGGGTGCAGCAACAGAAACGAAGCAATCATCCGCTCTTCTCTCGGTCGGGCCTGCGATGCCCGGGCTCGCCCCCGCCGTTCATGACTGGCGTCGGGGCGCGGGGTGTCTGCGCGGGCACGTGCACGGCGCGTCTGCGCAGCGCTCTGCCCCCTCCCCACCCCTCCACACCCACCCCTGGGGTGCCCAAGCGGGGCAGCCAGGGCCTGTGCACTCGTGTCTCGACACGCCAGTGCGTCCCCCGTTGCACCCTGCCTGCAGCCGCGCTGGCTCGGGTCCTTGCTCTCGCTTCGCATTGCCCACCCACTCCATTTCAGGGCAGCATGCCCTCGCGAGTGACAGGAGCCGACGCTCCCCTCGTACACCCCTTGGGTAAAAGAGTCGCCTCGCCATCCTTCCAATTGTACACGATCGCCACTGCTCCGCCTCCGTCGTAAGAGCATCTGGGGACAAGCAGCCACGACGCTGATATGACTGGCTGAGCCTAGGAGTGGCTTTTCGTTGGAGCAACGTGATTGGTGCGGGCCCGCCAGGGTTCCCCCCCAGCGTCACTCTGCGCGCCTAGATTTGGCCTCTCGGCGGCCCTCCACCGCCTCGCAGCAAAGGTCACTCTCTCCCAGGGCCATTTCTGCGTGGAACCGGACTTTTTTCGTAAGCGGCGAGGCGGCGAAATCCGCACCAGCGTAACAGCTAGGTAGGGGTACCAACTGGCGAATTGGCTGGCGTGCAGGGAAGTAGGGGGGAGGTCGCGAGAGGAAGGAGGGACGCTCAGACGCCGAAGCATTCGACGATGAGCAGCGCGGAGCCGCACGGCCAAGATGCGCTGGGTTTCCGGCCAAGAAAGGGCCGCTCTGGGCTCAGGAGGTGCGCTGGGTTTCCGGCCGCTCCCTGGAGGAGCCCGTTCGTGGCCGGGGATCGCCGTGGGCAGAAGAGCCCCCTCGTTCCTCATCCGACGCTCCCCATGGCAGCACGATGATTGTATCAGCGTGAAGAGGGCTGCGCTCGCTGCCACTCGGAGTCACCGACGGAGCCTTTTTTCCGCCAGGGCTCGTGCTGGGCGGGGCCTGCTGTCCAGGCGCAATCACGCATGGTTGCGCACATGCTTTCGGGTTCCCACGCGGATTTCTTGAATCGGTGCTGGGCCCCCCAGGCGGCACCTCCAGCGCCGCCCCTGGTGCGCTCCGCGCCAGGGATGGGGGATCAGCGTAGATCCAAGAAATCTGTGCGGACCGTTGAAAGTTTATACTTAGATATATGCTACTTTTTTTTTCTTCTATGGCTAGGTCCAGAAGACATCGGGCTGGTGGATCGGCCCGGATATCATGGGGTGTCGCCAAGGTGTTGCCCCGTCTGTGCGCGCGTGCTCCGCCCAGTGGACTTGTGTGGCGACCCCTACGTGGCGAGCATCGCCGCCAAGGCGCCGCGCGACGTGACTGATGTGGAAGTGGGGCGCGACGGCGGCTGTAGGAAGAAGTAACAGTATACACATCAACTTTCGGAGGTCCGCGCGGATTTCTTGGATCGGCGCTGGGCCCCCCTGGCGGCGCACCTGGTGCCGATCCCAGAGATCTGCGCGCAGTTCCAGAAGTTTATGTTTATGCCGTTTTTTCTCCCAGGTTGGAGCCTCCCCGTAGCCGCACCGGCTCGAGGCCACCGCCACCGATTGTTCAGGATGGCCACGGAGGCGAAGAGGGACGCCGAGGGAAGCGTACTTGGGCCTGCCCGCGACTTGACGCCGGAGACAGAAGAGCACAAACATGTGATGAACCCCTCGCTTTCGGAGGCCCGCCCAGATTTCGTGGTCTGGCGCGGGGCACCCCTCCCCACACCCCTTCGGGAGGGCGAGCGCCGACCCAAGAAATCTGCGCGGGCCTCCGCAAGGTTCTGCTCATGTCGTTGTGTGGCCTCCCCAGGAGAAGGGCGGTGATGTTCTGGATTTGACGCCGGAGACGGGGGAGGAACCTGTGCCAGCAGCGCCACTCCCCCGATCCCTTCACCTGGTGTGTTCCGGCCAGGAGCCCGAGACGAACCCGGCCGCGGCGACGAGGGCCCCCCAGGCGGCCCGAGCAGGCGAGAACGAGAGCAGGGCATCGGCATCGGCGCGCCTTGCTGTCAGGGGCAGCGCAGGGGGGGATTAGGATCAGGGAGGAGCGCATCGACCTCCAATCGCCCATGCATCGCCGAGAAGGGGCCTGATAGGCCACCCTGCTAAGGAACGTGCGGATGGCCCCCCCCCTTAACGCTGCCCCCTGATCCGAGCCGTTTTCGGGCCATACCTCTAGCATCCAGCGGCCGCTCGGGACGATTCTGGCACCCTGGGAACGCTCCCGACGAGGCGCAGCTGATGGAGACCACCCCGCTCGAAAGCGCTCGAAGACTTCCGAAACCACGGGGGAACTTCAGGACCCCCCCCTCCCGAGGAGTGGAGTAGGGGATCGACAACAGAATTGAGCTGCCCCAAGTTTGACACTCCGAAGGAGACCGGCGACGTCATGGAATTGGACGACAAGCCCCCGGAGGGCGGCTCGCCTGGCGCCAGAGCGGCGCGGGCGGCCCCGCTCGGCAACTCGCTCGTCTCGCCGCGGTCCGCGGGCGCGCCGCGCGCCGTGGCGGGGTCTCCAGGCGAGGACCCGCTGGAGGAGTCGTCCCAGGACCCCGTCCCAGACTCCCTCGAGTCATGAACTCACGACGCAACGTTCTTCCAAATCTTCGGCCCCTGGGGGCCCTTGCCGGCCCTCGGGACCGCCACAAAGAACGACTCGGGATGAAACCCCCGGTCCAGGGGGGCCGACGCCATGACAAAAATCAGGACGTCAGGGGTCTGGGCTGCAGGCCGCACAGGCCAGTCTACGTATGTGACACGAGCCTGCCGTATGGCTTCGAGTAGCGCACGGCCACATCCCCCCCGCAGAGGGTCCCAGCGGCGCCCCGGGGCCGCTCCGCGCCCCGGCATACCCTTGAGTCGGGCGTGTCACTCTGCAGAAGGAATATTCAAAAGTAGTAAAAACATGCTCCGGGGATGATTTTTGGAGCATTTTTTGATTATGTTTGAGTATGTTTGGAACATTTTCATTCTTCGCTCAAAATCCGCCCGACCTAAGCATACCCCCAGCCCTGCGGCGCGGAGCGCCCCAGCGGCGCCGCCGGAGGCGGCGCCAGGGTGCTGAGATCGCGCTGGACTCCTCGGGGGGACTGTTGAGGCCAGCTGCTCTTAAGTCGGTCCTGACCCTCTACGGCAGGGATGTTCAAACATCGTAAAAACAAATAGTCTGGGGATAATTTGTTTGGACTTTTTTTTGCTATCTTTGCAGACTTTTTTTTTTTTTTTTTTTTTTTTTTTTTTTTTTTTTTTTTTTTTTTTTTAAAAAAAAAAAAAAAAAAAAAAAGAAAAAAAACAATTTCTTTCACAAGCCGTCTGTAAGAGGACATGCCCGACCTAGGACTACTTTCAGGCGATCGGAAACATGGATCAAGGGGGCGTGCTTCAGCGAAGGGTCCCGTTCCCATAAGAAATCGCGGATTTCCTTCGCCGAGCGAGGTGGCACCGGCCGCATTTTGGGTAGGGCACCTCCCCCGATCCATGGATTTTGCGACCGCGCGCCAAATACATGGATCGCTAATCCATGTTTGCGCGTCCCCGATTCTCGGGGGGTCTGTCGAGGCCAGCCGGGGCTCTCTGTGGGGGACGCGCCCGTGCGCCGCCCGGAGCCTTTTGCCAGCCCTTCCGGGCTGCTGGGGTCGAAGGCTCGCGCCGCGTCTGTGCGGCATCGGCGATGCGGCTCGGTGCGGAGCTCGCTGCGTGATCTGGCCACTCATGCTGCAGCTCTCGAGGCCTCTTCATCCTCCTCTTCCCTCCTCCTCCTCCTCCTCCTCCTCCTCCTCCTCCGCCTCTGGTCGCTACAGCGGCGATTTGGCGCGACCCTCCGACCTCGCCCGTCTGCTCGGATCCCATCCTGGAGGCCTCCATCCCTGGGCCTTTTCGCGGGTGCCGCCGAAGGTGGCCTTGGCCCTGGCCGAAGGTTTTTCCCCACGTCCGAAGAAAGGCTCTCGTTTTCCCTGGACACCCCGCGCAGGAACACGAACACCCCCTCTCTTCTCATTCACACACTCACACACTCATACATCATCATCATCATCATCATCATCATCATCATCATCATCATCATCATCATCATCATCACCATCACCATCACCATCACCATCACCATCACCACCAACATCATCCTCATCATCATCATCATCACCATCACCATCACCATCACCATCATCATCATCATCATCATCAGCATCATCATCTTCATCATCTTCATCATCATCAGCATCATCGTCATCATCATCATCATCACCACCCCATCATCATCACGTACACACTCACTCACACTTCCTCGGTCACTCCAGATTACGTATATTTTATTCAAACACTATCCCACTCATTCACCTACTCACACGCCCACGCACTCACCTCGAGGAGCTATCAGGCGGGAGCCTCGTCTGTGAGTGAAATGCAAGGAAGTCTCACGCAGAAGCCCCCTCCCTGTGGGGCCCGCAGCTCATGTGACTAATCCGAGGCGGGTCATCGGGATCCTGTAAGTGTCGTCACTTCTGGGCTCCTAATGCCTGAGTGTGGCGGGAGTCTCAGGAGGGAGTTTCTTCCGTGAGTGAATTGCGAGGAAGTCTCAGGCGGGAGCCGCCTCCTTATGGGGCCCGCAGCTTACCTTATTAATATGATCGGGTCATAGCCTTTTTTGGGGTTTCTGAGGTTTGAACATGGGGGAAGTCTCTGGCAGGAGCCTCGTCTGTGAGTGAATTGCGAGGAAGTCTAAGGCGGGAGCCCCCCCCCCCCATGTCAGGTAATATTATTATTCCGAGCGGGTCATCGGGATCTTGTAACTGTCGTCACTTTTGGGCTCCTGAGGGCTGAGTAATGCGAAAGTCTCAGGCGGGAGCCTCGTGTGTGAGTGAATTGCGTGGAAGTCTCAGACGGGAGGCTCCTCCCTACGGGATCCCCGCTTCATGTCGGTAGTCCGAGCGGGTCACCGGCATCTTGTAGATGTCGTTACTTTTGGGCTCCTCAGGCTTTGTTCTCGAGGAAGTCTCTGGCGGGAGCCTCGTCTGTTAGGGCATTGCCAGGAAGTCTCAGGCGGGACCCCCTCTCTATGGGGTCCGCATTTCATGTTGGAATCCAGGCGGGTCACCAGGATCTTGTTCTTTTCGTCACTTTTGGGCTCCTCAAGCATGAATCTTGGGGAAGTCCCAGGCGGGAGCCTCGTCTGTGAGTGAATTGTCAGGAAGTCTCAGGTGGACGTCCCCTCCTTATGGGGTCCGCACTTCATGTTGGTAATCCGAGCGGGTCATCGGGATCTTGTAACCGTCGTCACTTTTGGGCTCCTCAGGCCTGAACTTCGACGAAGTCAGGCGGGAGCTTTGTCTGTGAGCGAATCGCGAGGAAGTCTCAGTCGAAAGCCCACTCCCAATGAGGTCTGCACTTCATGTTGGTAATCCGGGCGGGTCATCGAAACCTTGTAATTGTCGTCGTTCTCGGGCTCCCCAGTCCTGAGTATGTAGGAGGTCTCAGGCGGGAACTTCGTCTGTGAGCGAATCGCGAGGAAGTCTCAGTCGAGAGCCCCCTTCCCAATGGGGTCAGCACTTCATGTTGGTAATCCGAGTGGGTCATCGAAACCTTGTATCTGTCGTCACTTTTCGGCTCCCCTGGAGTGGAGATGGAGGTCTCATTGGGGTGGCTTCGTGTGTGAGTGGGTAGCGAGGAAGTCTCAGGCGGGAGCCCCCCCTGCGTATGGGGCCCGCACTTCATGTTGGTAATCCTAGCGGGTCATCGGCAAACTCCACCAGGCACAACATCTGAGCACCCCCGAGGGGCACATCACGAGGCGTTCCTCACCCGTCTGTGGATGAGTTGTAAGGAAGTCTCAGGCGGGAGCCCCCTCCCTAGTCACAAGTCGGTTGAGGAGTTCGACACAAGAGCGGCGGGCTCCAGGGCTGAGGCGGAGCAGCTCGCGGCAGAGCTGATCTAGTAACTCGGTGGGTGCGGGGTTGTCCCAACGGCTTGCTCTCGCGCCCCAGCGGCTCACGGGGTTGTCCCAGCGGCCGCTGCCCCGACGACTTCGCGGTTTTGCCGTCGGAGAGGCGGCGAGGGCGCCGAAGAAAGTCCGCATGCGACCCCCTGCCAGGGCCCCCCTGCCAGGAGGAAGGAGAGGTGCATGAGGAGAACAGGCGGGATGGAGATGAGGGGGGGGGGGGAAAGGAGGAGGAGGATGCGGAGGATGAGGAGGAAGAGGATGAGGAGCAGGAGCAGGAGGAGGAGGAGGAGGAGGAGGAGGAGGAGGAGGAGGAGGAAAACGACGAAGAATGACAGGACATATTGAACAAGGAGGGCGAGCAGGAGGAGGAGACGGAGGACGAGGAAAACAAGGATGATGATGAGGCGGCGCAACAGAAGGTGAGACGGGGGGCTCTGGCCAGGGCGAAGAGGAAAGAGCGAAGGGCAATCTGCATATATTCTCATGTGGGGTCCTGCCGTCGGAGTAATTTGTATTGGTTTT